>OY856411.1:12097500-12400000 GCA_963693085.1 Alisma plantago-aquatica
ACTCTCAAGAAATCAAGTATTCCCCTGTATAGGTTCCTTGTATCGTTGTCTCTAATCATAATTTATGCAGCTAAAACTAATACTTCATCTATGGACAACCTACATCAAAAAATAAGGATGAGTCATCCAAGGAATTCATGAACCTATTTCACAAAATTCACATCAACCTTTTGGTGGAGGCTATTAAGAAAATGCTAGCATATGAGAAGTTCTTAAAGCAAATTATTAATAAGAATTGCACATCATATCATATTGTTGTTGATGAGGTCATCTGTGCATTGACTCAAAGATTGCTACATGCAAGGAATAAAGATCCAAGATGTTTCAACCTCCCTTCCATTATTGGAAGAATTAAGTTTGGGGAGGCACTTTGTGATTCCAGTGCAAGCATAAATCTTGATGTCTCTCATCACACTTGATATACTTGGACTAAAGGAGCCTACCAAGACTTGCATGATGTTACAATAAGTAGATGATTCTATTGTTATATCTTTTGGATCTGTGAAGATGTGCTGGTCAAAGAAGATAAATTTATTTACCTAGTTGATTTTGTATTATTTTACATACTAGAAAACAAAGGATCAACATTTCTTTAAGGAAGACCATTTCAAGCTGCAACCAATGTAATCATATCTATGGGTTGTGGATATTTGACACTAGGGATTGATAATAACTGGTGGAACTTTTATTTCCAAATCACTCTTCACCATCCATTCAAAATAGCTCAAGATAGATTTAAGAATAATGTCGAGCATAAGACATAATATAAGGGTGCTTTGTGGGAGGCAACCCACACATGGTCTATTTTTCCTTTATTGTAATTTGTCTTCTATTTTACATTTTATTAGTTGATTAAGTAGTTTTAATGCAAATTATAATCTATGATGATTGTCATCACTGTACATGTATAAAACTCAAGATCATTGTCCATCCAATTGGTGGCACCATTGCACCATAATCGATTATAACTTTTTTGATAGTTAAATGTTAGTACCAATGACTACCAAGTTGGTCATCCCAACCTAGACTTAAGGGGAAGTATGATTTTTATTTATGAACTCTATAGGAAAATGTTAATGGAATTGATTCCATGTTGGTAGCATTGAACTATAATCTTGATTTTACTAACCCCTTATCGAAGGACCAAAACAAAAAGTTGTTGCCATAGACCCTTGTCGATACCACCTAGATAAGGGGAAAATGAGATTTGTGGCCTCCAATTTGTTGTATGCAAGTCATCAATTAAATAGTGACTAAAGAATTGATCTACAACTTCTTTCAAGTCAATATCACCAAAACAAGTTGGTTCTACAAGTTGATACCTATAATGATAACAACCATTGGTATAAATGCTTGATACTTAATAAACATGAATAGGAGTGCTTGTGGTATTGCTGACTTCTAAGTTGGTGGAGCTGACTTTTTACTGATGGGCGCCTCGCCTCCTATACAAGGAGGAGAACTCATTTTGATTTCCAGCAACTTAGGTGTTCCTTCCTCCAACACTCTTCTGCAAACTTCTAAAAGAACTTCTTTACTGAGAAACTGCTACATCAGGCTGTTATCTTCTCCCTCTTTCCTTCACAATGATAAGCAACTGACATCAACATGTAGCACCTTTTTCAGCATCAATAGTAGGAAATAATGACTCATCTCACATCCCATCAAGATAGGATCTTCCACAACCAAGAGAAGATCTTCATGCACCAACAAGGGATGTTTACCAACAAGGTCCTTCTACTGAGTAATCAGAAGAACTTCCACAATTTCGTTCAACATGTGGAGTATACACATCAACCTCTCAACAACCACTACTAGATCTAGGGGCGCTTCTATGACTAGCCACAACCACCACCTATGTTATATGGCCCACCCTAGTTCCACAAAAGATCCTACCTACATGACCTAAACATGCCATTGCGAACATTTTACCTCTGGAGCCTAATCATTTGCTACACCCGTTACATCTTTGAGTTTGTTTTTGATAATGAGGACATTGTAAAATTCAATATCAGGGGGCCTAGAATGAGACTTTTCTTGCATTCATCTCATCTTTCATCTACCTATCTTATTTTTCTTCTTAAATTTTTGTTAAGTTTTCATATGCATATTAGTTAGTTTGTACTTTTTTTTCAATTTTTATGTTCTTGTGTGCTTCCACATCTATCTGGTGTAAAATTGGATTGGGAAAAAATCTCACATGAATCAATTGAGGTAATCATCTATGTGTACCCTTATGCTTAAAAATGTGAATTTCCTTATTTCAACTTACACAACATAAGGAATTGAGTGGATTACTGAATTTAGATAGATATGTGGTGAAGTGAACACCTAATTCTATCATTGAATCCTAAATGAAGATTGTGTTTGAGTCCAATCCAACCAAACATTATCATGAGATTTTATGTTAATTGTAGAATAGATTTTGGATCACCCTAACACATTAGGTAATATAACAAAGACATATCTTTGTTTGGAAGAGTATTTCTCTTAGTCACTTGATGTCATGTACATTCACTTCATTTCAATAACCACCTAAAACTTCACAACATTCAAATCATTTTTCTCTTTGATTGGATCAGATCATGATAGGAAGCATCTAGTTTATATTTTCATCAAAAAATGAATATCTATTTGCATAAGTAGCTCATTATATAGATTAGTTTTTGCAAAAAAAATTCCATATGGTTGCATTTTTGCATTTCTACAATTCATAAAGCGTAATATATGCTTTTCCCATCTTTAGTAATTAGATAGAGCAAGAATGTTTTGTATATCCTCGATCATTACCCAATGTTATGAAAATCCCTAGATTACATATCAATTTTGTATGTCTAATAAAGGGAAAAAGAAAATAGAATTATGAAAGAAAGAAAAAAGAAGAAGAAGAAAGAGAATGGAGAAAAAGGAAGAAAAAGAATCATATATATCTTCTGAAGGAATAAGGTTGTGTAGTTGTATGCTTAATCACCTTCCATATCCACTGATAACAAGGATGAGGGATTCACAACATTCATCATTCCACCTAAAATAGTAGCATTGGGATACACTCATCATTTAGGTATACAACTTTGTTTGTTTATGATTTCTATTTCATGCCACCAATTCCATCTACAACTACTCTACATGGTAGGTCACCAATAAAGATTTATTCCCTTATTTGAATCAAATTTAGGGAACTACATCCACACTAGATGAGACATTTGAATAGATGAATGTAGATAGGGAGATTTTGTGAAGCACTCATCATAGCATATACTTCCATGATATCTCTATAATTTGACTTACTTATGTGTTATGTGGTCAAATTTTGATATTTTTTCATAATTGGTCACTTATATAGAGTGGTTTGCTATGTGGTTGTAGAGGACCAGTTTTGGCCACATTGACTCAAGGAAGATTATAATGATCTAGTTTCACTTATGTGTGCCTCTTTTGACTATTTCAACCAAATCCAATGTAGCATTTCTTAAGGGTGAGCAACAATCAAAATTTGGGGATTTGATGCACATGACACTCTACCAAATTTGGGGCTAATTTAGACATGTTTTCATGAGAATTTCTCTCATACTCATTTTCTCTATCTACATTTTTTGTAAAGTACCTAAAATAGCTCTTTTACATCCTTTCTATCTATTTTTATGTATTTTCATGAAATTACTGCATTTTTTTATTGTCAAGTACATTGTTTTCTTAATTGTAAACAAAATCACACATAAATTGGAATAAAATGGTACCACCAAATTAAATCGATAGCACTGACGAGAAGAGGAACCAACAACACAAGAAGAATTTGGAATAGATGAAGAGGACTTATCAAATAAATCCCAACATCACTGACCCAAGTTGGTGGCATCGAAACCACAAGCCCAATATTTACCTAACCTATGAGACTTAACGAGGAACATTCAATGGTTTGTTGGGTAATTTGTGCCTTGCCTCTTCCTTTATAAGCCCAAGGGGGGAAGTCACAAGGAGGATCTCATCCCATACCAAGGCATATAAAGGCATCATGTTTGGTTGTTCTTGGAAGGACTAGATTCCAAGGATAAGGAGAGGAAGAGACATCGAGTGAGGAATATCCTAGGGAGTAGGTAAATGGCTACAATATAGTCAAGATGTAACACTATTTTGAAGGGATCAATTTTGCAATGTGTTACACGAATTTTCTATGGATTTCTCTTATTTCTCCACTTCCTTTGATCCCATGTTAAGAATTAGGAGATAAACCCCATTCTTTAGAATGTGGGAGTAGCCCAATGTTGAATCTATGCATTTTCATGTTTGATTCAATATAATTTAGCTTTTTCTTTTATTTTTGATAATATAAATTCCCTTTTGTCTTATATATGCTTCATCACCATGACTATATGATGGGTTTATAATTGTTGTAAAAGTGGGATTAGTCATTACATAAGTTGTTGACATCTAGTCAATAATGTGATGTGAAATTAATTTTCTATGAAAGTGAGCTGACCAATATGAAGTATTTTATCTAAAGAGAGATCTTATCATTTAGATTTCTATATTAATATTTCAAAAGCATGTAACAAATTAATATAAATAATGTGCTATGCTATAAAAGTTGGCAATACAAGCTATATCCATTTGATCCAAAGAAGTAAGATAATGTGTATCAACTAGAAGGAATTCACTAAAGGGTTGAAACCATGGTGGAAATTGTATCCCAAAGAATAAATTAACATGTCTTCCATTCACGTTACATTTTTTATCTTTTTCTTAGCTTAATCACATAAACTATTCTTTTCTTATGCCTAGATGAACTATTTTAGTAAGTAGTAGTCTTGAGTAGTCCCTGAGTTTGATATTTGGCCATCTTTGAGTCCATGTACTACTTTGATGTGTGAACTTTCATTTATCTTGCACACTTAAGTCGTGTTAGCTAACTATGGCATGGATACATTTAGAGTTGGCCTGATCAGTAAGGTGGTTTGATGAGAAACACATCTATTACATCACCATTGCAAGTGTTGTGGGAACGATTAGTGTTTGGAGAAAAAATTGATCTTTTTTCCAAAGGGTTCACAAGTAGATGGGGTGGAAAAAATACGGCTCTAAAGTGGAGGTTTTGGGTAGAGTAGGTCGATGGAACGGGGTTTGTTAATGAAAGTGAAGGCTTTTTTGGCATCTCATAGGTATGGATCCAACATATGATATAGGAGCACATTAAAAGATTCTTAGAAGACCTATAGAGTTAAGAATAGAAAGAGAATATGCATGGGTATTATTTCAGTTAATTTAGGGGATAAGAGAACGTGAAACCTTGCATTTCATTCATTGTAAGTGTAAACGGTGACTTCAGTTTCAAAAGTAATGTGAATATGAGACTCCTATACATTTGTATATGACTTAAGGTACTATCACTGGCTTGTTCATAATTTAAAACATTAATTAATATTAAAACTGACTAGACAAAAGGTGAAGGAGGAAAAGTGTGAAGGGAATAAATGGAGTGAGTTGATGCATCCAATTTTATGTATTAGTATGGGCTTACTCATGATAGATATGCAAAAAGGTTTTGTATTCAATTTGGTTGACCAACTGACTTTCCTCCAAGATAAATCTAATTAAAAGTGCTATCAGCATACTAGAAACCATTATATTGTATATTCTTAAAGAAAATCAAGTTCTTATATTGTTTTTACTATAACTTTTATTATTTGCAACAATTCATTTGTAGCATATATATTATTTTGAAGAAAATCATTTTAACCATTATATTATATTGTGATTTTCACTTTAACATTATCCACTATTCCATCTACATTAGTAATTCAAATTTGATTAAATATACTTACTACTATTAGAAAGAAAATAGTTTGCAATTGGGTGTAACCAATCTAGAGTGGGTCATGATCTAATTATATTGGACACTAGAATCCAAAAATTTTGTTTATTGTACAACATTAAAAATTTCCAAATAAAATTCCAACTGTAAATCAGGGAATTTGAATTGGTTTCTTCAAGTGAGTATAATTATGCATCATAGCCCGACAACAAGTCAAATGCTCAAAATCTAATATGTTACATCAACAGGAATGAGGAAAATTCCTTATCATTTGTGAAAGAGAAAAAAAATTAGTGCAGAGCTAGTATATTCTTGATTAAATTATAGTATATTGATTGAATCATGATGTCAAATTAAGTGATAAGACATATATCAATATGTGATTGGAAAGGAAAATGTGTCATGGTTTTTAAAATTAAAATAAATGCCAATGTATTACAAAATATGTCAATTAGTGTCGCACCCTGTGCAAAACAATGGGGGAAAAGAGAGATACATGGGGAATTAAGCTTTGTGCTTTCTCTATAGTGAAGTGTCACATAAAAAGAAAACATGTTCAGAGTCGTCACCATGTTTTGCATGAAAAATGAGGAAAAAGGATCCCGAAAAAGCCATGGAGGATTTTAATTGATTATCTTTGTTGGATAAAAAAGGAAAAAGGGTAAAATAGAGATCAAATCTGGTGACCTAGTTACAAGAAGGGAAGGAGTAGCACACCTTCTCACCCAATAAACTGGTATCAAACACGTGATGTGACAAAAGATTGAGCAATCCATAATTTATTTAATTAAAGAATCAAAACAATATAAAAAATCAATTTTTATTTTGGGTAGGCTTTTAGGGCTAGAGATGTTTGTCTATTTCCCTTCATTGCCCTAAAATCCTAATTTTTAGCTATGTTGTGGGCCTAATTACCTCAGGACCTCCCACTATGGGGCACCATCATTGGAAACTAGGACTTATGTATAAGATATTCTATGATGACTAGCACATGTATGCTTATAGAAACTACATCTAATTTTTCAGAATTAGTAAAAAGTGACAACTATAAAAGATATCAGAAAGAAATAGAGAAGTCATAATAAATAACAAATCAGATGCAATATTAGATCAGGTCAAATATAGAAATTATAGACCAAAAACTAAACAGATGGTAGATACAATAGTTTAGGCATAGTAGTTAGAGTAGTTTATCGTTCTATCGACCTAATAGGGAAGGTGATCTCAGAAGAAGGATCCTTTGATCATAGGAAACATGCAAATAAAGAGAGAGCTAGTCATCTGTCTAGCTTCAAGGTAGGAGAATCGGTCCTGGAATTCATTGGATGTGGCAGTATATTTATAGTTTAGCATTAGGAGTTCAAGAATCCAAATAGAATCTTCTGGAATAGGTGGTGCATCATGTTAATGTGCCACCCTTGGCATGCTGATCGAGGCAAACTTCCCATGTGGGACCAATGGATGGCTTTGATCTGCTCAGGTGTCCTTTAGGTGAAAAATGTTTCCTCATTTTCCCAGTAATTTTAGGAAATTTCAGATGAAAAATGGATAAAACTTCACAAAAAGATAAGTCAGTATTATCTCTAGGATTTGTCTAAAAAGGGTAATTGAAAAGGGAACATTTATTTCATGATAATTCAACGGAGAAATTTATGTAAAGATAGCATATTTAAGACAAAATTGAAAGTCCAATTACACTTTTGCTCTAAATTTTCTTTGCAGAAGAGCCCATACTGGGTGAAAGAGGGTAGAGATGGATGTATTAAATAGGTAGAAAAATATGAAAGAGGTGGGAAAATGTGGAAATTTGTTAGGATGTGGAACAAATTCCATCATTATTTAGAGGATTAACATTAATCACGATTTTTTGAGAAAAATAGGAGTGTCAACAGTATGCCCCCTTCAAGGCATGGTTTGGATAAGAGTGAGAATCGTAAGATTGAGCCAAGTCTAACCCCCATTTTTGTTCACAGATGGCCAAAAGGTTGGACTTGTCAAGGATATTCTAACAAACCTTGTGGAGGGTGGAACGCGAGTGTGATGCCTCTTCCTTATTAAGTTATTAGTGAGAAAAAGAATGGGAATGAATGATTTCTTTATAGTAAGGGAATCCTTTTACTTAGGCAGTTTCCCATAATCGGTCCATCATTTGTTCCCTTGAAGCTCTAATGATCTATAGGAGACTTATCGTCCACAAAAGCATCTCTCGTCATTTCTTTAGTTCTTGACATCAGTGTGTCTGATTGTCCCACTAATTTGTGCCCCAGTGAGAAAAGGTGAATTTGAAAAAGTAAATATAGTTTGTCTGTGAGACATTGAGATCAAGAGTCTATGATCACTAAAAAATAGTGGTAATTTCTCTTCCTGAAAAATAGATCTTCAAGAAAAAGAGTAGTCAACCCCTTTCCTACACATCTTGAGTTTTTCCTACACATCTTGAGTCAGGACTAGGACTCTTAAGAGGCACAATTAAGGGATTTTGTTTATCATGATAGGGCTTGGATCATCAAGATTTTCTAATTTGGATTTTGAGATAAACTATCATATTTAAGGTGACCTTTCCATCTAGTGACTGTATAGATTAGTTGTCTGTGTGATTTAGCCATCAGAAATTTAATTGAGATTCGATGCTTACACTATTACCCATTGAAAGGTAGACTCCACAATGTGTTCCACAATTGGATCATCTTTTATCCCTTATATCACTGATGCTCCTAAAATTTCTAGTTCTCAGTCTTTGGAAAATGATATTTGAGCCATAACTTAGGGTCATGAGATGAGATTGACAATCCAATTCAAGTCATGATATGAGATTTTTGAAAGATGTGTGCATGAAAGAAAAGTTGATAACATTGGTCGTGATATGGGACTAGTTGCAAGGTTTTTAATAGAGATGCAATATGGATCCCGGTCATAGGTCATGAGTAGATACCATGTATGAAAAGACAAAGAGAGGATCTAGGAGCCTCTTCAGGATAAGGTTCACAGTCTAGTTTTAGTTCTTGGCCCATGACCCAAACAAGTTGTCAAATAAATCTTTATGCCAGCTTTGTTTAATGGTCATGATTCAGGACCCTAGAAATATTTGGCAAATGAGGCTTGATGTGGTTCAGTTTAAGGTCCTGATTCGGGATCCTAAAAGATTGTGTGTTGAAAATGTGTTTGGATTAATTTAGGGTCATAGTCTAGGACCTTGAAAGATCTAGAAATGAAAATGTGGTTGGATTAGTTTAGGGTCATAGTCTAGGACCCTGAATGAAAAAGGTAGACTAGGTGATCATTTTGAGGAAAATAGATATTTTTTTAGTTTGGAAACAAGGTTTGTCATTTTCCTTTTTTTAGCAAATTCTATTTTTTATTTTTTAGGGTTTTGGAAAATTTTGCAAAAATCACGACATGTGTTTGAAAATTCTACATTAGTTTTTTTTCTTTAAAAGAGAGGGAATAGGAGGAGGGTTGATAACCCTACCCATTTTCTCCTCACTTGCATGAGCATCAGCCATAGTGATTAGCTCATGGCATTTTAAAGTAGCAGTGGCAGTGAGAAGAGAGAGGAGGAGGTCTGATGGATCGCATGATCCACCATCTCTAGACACATAGACTGGGGCAATCCACCAGCATTAGGTTGATGATTTCTAAAAAGTGGCACCATGGAGGTGGTATGGTGGTCTTCGATGGTGACGTTTCAGTGCAGTTTCAGCTACCTCAGTTTTTGGGAAGATATAGATTTTATTTTTGCACTTTACTTTAGCCATTTTGGCCCTATATAACGAGATATGATTTTTGACTTTCCAACTTTCGTCATGGTCTATAGGTTGAATATGACCTAGATGCACATTCTATTTTGCAATCCTGTTGATTTCTTTATTTTTTTTCTCGGTCATCTTTGTCCAATCTAGCTGATTTCATATGCTGTGGAATGCTTTCAACATTGGCATCATTGCTATGAAGATGGCTTCTCATCACTAGAATGAGGTGGACCCTCTTCTTGATGAACAAGATGGTGGCTATGGTGTGGGGACTGAAGCGTATTTGAGATATGCATTTGTCATTTGGATTTCATCTATATTTGCTCTTTGAATATTTTGATTGAAATATTTCTTAAGAAGGCATCATGGTGGTGCAAGAAAGATCGAGGGGGAACTACTCCCTACTGAGAGATTCATACATCATCCAGACATGTTGTGGATGAATCTACATCATTGTTGTCGTCAAGCAGGCGATGACATATAACTTAGAAACTTTTATCTGTGTTTTTTTCTTTCTTCTTTATTGAGCTTGAATCAATTTTTTTTGCCATTTAGCGATGAATTTGATTTTGATTCATGCTTTATTTATTTAGGGCATTAGATTGTTGATACTAGAGAACTTGTTGGAATGAGTTGGGGTACTTGTATGACATCATGGTGGCCGAGGAGGTGGATTTGTTAGAGAAGATCAACTTTGGTAACATTAGTCGGTGTGTGACCATATATAGACCCTATCTCCTTCCTATGATTTTGCACTTTCATCCAAAGACCGATACCTTTCATTTCGCCTTTAGTGAGTAGGCAATACCTCGAATGAGTTTGTTGGGATTACTGGATTAGGGTTTAGTGGGACTCCATTTAGTTCTCTACCTAGATGACAAGAGTGGGGTTGCTACCACCTGGATCAGATACTAGGAATGAACCCCAGATATATTGATATGGCCTAGAAGTATCAAGTCAACTTTACATGGTTTAGGTCCACCTTCTTCCATTAAAGAGATCATTGTGGTGCCAATGATATGTTGTATGCAACCCTACAACTCTAGGTTTTCTTGTTCATTTCTGATCACTGGTTGCTTGTTTGGCAACTACATGAGGAACATAGGAGATTTCCATTGGTTCTCCTTGCCTCTAGATGTTGTTCTTTCCTTTGACTCTGGTGGCAGTGTGTATGCCAATCTATTGACGCATTTGTAGAGATTTCATCTAGGTGACTTCAAAGGAGAGATGGTCTGAGCTACCAAAAGATGTGGCAGCTTTGTTGGTTTGATTGCGGTAAGCTTCTACCTATCTTTCTTTGAATTTTAGTCTTTGAAATTATGGTAGTAAACGATTTACTCTAACACTTCTTTTTGTAGATGTGGGGTTATGAGAACTTACTACTACACAAGCATGTCACTTTAAGTGGCCAGAAGGATACTTGCATGCCTCCCTTCTTACATGTCACAATTGGGTTGGCTGTTCTATTAGGGTGCCATATGAGCAATGAAAAGGTGAATTGGAGACAATGATGACTGTTGAGGTATGCATAGTACTATAATCAATGCATTATATTATGCATTTTTTACTTTATTTGACTCCATTTATTGTTTTTATCATGTCTAACTGAGGATCTTCTCTAAGTCTCACCATGGAGAGGAAGCCACACCTTGTGCAACCTACTTTGAGTTGTTGTCTCTAAATTCTAGGCAAATCCAATTTGAGTCTCTATCTGATAGTAGGATCTACACGGGCAAGCGTGCTTCTCATCAGTGGACTAGTGTTTGGTACATCCCTTTCAACCTGTTTTCCATATTGGTCCTTTTGGGACTAGGGATCTGTCAGGTTGCTTAAGAGATAATGTCTAGGTAGGTGACATATAATGAGTAATTGGAGTAGTACTTTGTGCATGACCAACCCATTCTCTTTTCTAGAAGGCATATGACCGGCTCTGACGTCCTCCTATGGTAAATGTCTAAGTTTGGTGCTTCCTTTGTGCCTGCTTGCATTATCTTTGACATATGTTTCAATGAAGGTGACTGACTATGATTAGGCTAATGAGAAGGATGATCAGGGGTATGATTTTTCCTGTCCATTCCCTCCTGAGGCAGTTTTGTTTCCTAAGGAAGTTTCTTCACCCAATGCTTCACCTTCTCCACTAGTTTCTGCATGTGTCTTTGATGACTTCCCCGCGTTGTGACCCGATTGAAATTTTGGCATTGGATGGTCATGTCACTTCCTGAGTGACTTTAACTATACCTCATCCTTTGTAGATATGGATGAGGATTTAGATGTTACAAGTATATTCTTCAGCTTCAGTGTCCCACCGATCTATGGGCACAATAAGCACATTGGTGGATCTTCTAGTCTATGGACCTTTTCTTCAAACGTCCCCATTCAAAGTGGAAATCTGTCTTCAGTTGGTGCATGGGCAGGTTCCTGTAGGTGTAGAGATGATACCGTGGTTGTCAAGGTAACTTTAGGGAGCTCCTCTTTTGGTCACCATTTTGTCTAACAGTGGTATCCTCATGGACGTAGGCAGTGAGTGTCATTCTTTTGGATCTTCTTCCATTAATCATCAACCTTTGTCCATGTTTTTGACTAGGTGGCTAAACACAAAGATGAAGAAGCAGATGCTTGTCATTACCATTTTTATTCCATGATTTATATTCCCTTTTTGCAAGAAAAATCATGTACTAGCTATATTGAAATTTGTAAAAATCTTTTGAATTTTTTACAAAAATTTGTTGTTGAGTTTAGAAATGATTGTGAGGCTTTGTGATCTCCAATTTGAGATTGAATTTCTGAGTTGGATCTTTGCAAGATGATTGGTTGATTAGAGAATTGCCTCGATCTGTGTTTTGATCTGAGGTGTTGGATCATGTTTATCTATCGTCCTAGACTTGGGGTTCTGCCTCTCTTAAAATGTGAATCAGATTTCACTGCAGATGTTGTACAATTCTATCAGGGTAAAGGACACCTAGTCCCCATTTTTGGAGATGAGTTTGTCTTAAAATTGGACTGAACCTGTATCTTTTCAAGAAAACTTTTCTCCAAACACTCATGCTTATGGGAGAAAAGGAAGTCCAGGAGATCCCACTTTTGTGACATCCTACAATAATTTTGGTACACCATTGTATCATTGATCTTTATGAGACCAAAGAAGTTGAGATAGCAAGCTTTGGCATAATCCGTCATCTCTCTATCTGGTGTACATCCCTATATCTAGGGAGTTGATGTCGGGGGAAATTCACTTGTGGGATACTTTAAGCCATTCCTTCTTTGGTGATGTCGTTCGGACCTCCACCTTGGAGGATGTGGCTAACATCACCCAACTTCCTCTACATTACTGATGGGTTGTGGTACAAAGGAAATCGAGTTGGGTTGCCAAGCTATAAAGAAGTGAAAACACCTCTCTACTAAAAAAATTTGAACATTAAAACATCTGTCCCAAACATACTCATATGTATTTTAGAACAGGTGTAAAATTTTAAAATCTTTATTAATGGCCACCAAAAGACCAAAGTATATTAGTGTAAGAAAATGTTTGACTATATTTCAATTTATCATATGATTACAAAGGTACCTTAACATCATCTCCTAAAGGGGTTTACATAAAAGATACATTATAAGGATCCATGTAGAGGAAATCTAAACCATAACAAGTTTGTCTCCAAGCTTCACCATCACAGGCTAAGTTCAAGTCCACATGTCACACCATCAATGTCCTCCACCTAGGGTTGGAAGCATACCCCAGCAAGAAAGAAACAATAGGAGACATCAACAAAAAGCTGGTATGTGCATACTAAAAAGAAACTTTGAGCAATGTAAGGAAATAAGGACATCAAATATAAACACTTCCCATATAAGAGATAAGGACTACCCACACGGGCATGAAAGAAAAGATTCATCATCATAGTTAAAGAATGATACTTGCCATAATTAAAACAATAAAGTAGTGCCACATAAGCACATGTCATAGCCATCATCCTGCATGTATGTGAGATAAGCATAACACTAGAATATTATAAGAGACAAAGGTGGCCAAGAGTCACACATCTTGAACCTAGTGAGACATGGGCCAAGAAACACACATCCTGCCCTGGCATGGGGAATCACACATCCACCACCCAAACATATATATAACATGGTCTAGGAATCACACATCCTGCCCTGGCATGGGGAATCACACATCCACCATACAAAATATCACAATGTTGCCACATATTATAATGAGACAAAACCAATGCAACTATACTACTCTAGGGTTACTGAATCACATAACAGGTAAATGTAGAGGCAAGTAGAAAAGTATAGTCAAACATTATACAAGATTTGCCATATCACACAATGGACAACATATGAAACCACCAATAAACCTCCACATCACAGTGGGCATATACCATCAACAAGATTATCATGTACCATATCACAAGGTAGGAGCCAAAAGAATATCCAAGATCACAATCAAGATAGTTCACATGAACCATGATAACAAGAGATAAAACATATTGTGTAGGCTCAATTCAAAAGAATGAAAAGATAGGTGTATTGCTCAACATTGAGTAATAGGGGATACAACATACCTTATATCAAGATCCTAGAAACACATGCCATCAATCTAGAGGTTTCCAACATCAACTTTACCTAATTACAATTATTCACATGTATTAGGGTTTGTCATATGCATTAACATAAAAGAAACCCGACTTTTGGATTTTTCCCACAAAACTCGGATTTAGACTATGAAAATATCACCATTAACATAGTTAGAGTTTTTTTTTAATCAAAATGACATATAACATTATGTATTTTGAAGATATAGACTTTTAGATGCATTTTTGATTATTTTTATTTAGTTCATTCTCAAAAACACTTTTTTGAAAACATAGAACCAGGCATCAAAAATATTTTTATTAGAAAGCTCTTCTTTTTTTTATTCCAAAACATATCTTACTTTTATTTTTCAACCAACAAATAAAAAGATATTAATTTTCTAGTTCTGACCAATGAAAAGCTTCCATGTAGGCAGAGGCGCTTGAAACAGAGAGAAGAAGAAGGGACCGACCAGGGGCAAAACCATAAAAAGATGACAAGTTATCCCCTTTCTCCACCTGGACCATGGCTGCGGAAGCAAGCGGCTAGCTTGTGAAGAAAATCGGGAAAAACTGGTATACAAGACCAAACTCGAAACCGAAAGATGCGTATGAAAGCTAAAGCAAAGAGAAACTCAATCGTACCTTCAAATTGGACGAAGATGGTATATAAAAGGAGAAGCAAGGGCCGCAAGCCAAGGGAGAAAACTCAATCTACGACGCTCCATGCTTGGTCTCCGTCGAAATTGAGAGTACAAAAACAAAAAGTGATGTCTAACGCACACATAAGTACCCTTATTTATAGGTATGGGTGTGAAACACTCTGATTTGGTATGGAACTTCCCAACTATGGAAAATGGGAATCTGGTTCTTCTCAAATACTCTACGAAATGTTGAAAATAAGGACTTAAAACGTGCACAATCATATTTGGAATACAACGGCGAAAGAATCATGCAAAAAGATGGACTACAGCCCGAGAAATCCGCAAAATACCGAGAACCTATACTATTCACGCAGCACAATCCTACCCAAGGTAGGAGATAAGTCGAGAATCATTGGATGCGGATCCATGGTGGGTCACTTCACGTCCAGCCATTCGATGGAGTGTGACACATAAATCAAATCCAAATCAAATTAGATCAAAGTGTGATCACATTAATTCTCTTTTTCTCTTTCTTCTTTTGGAGGCTCACACGAATTCCAAATTAGGTGAATTTTTTCCCAGAGGCCAATTAGAGCATCTAGATTATGAATATGAAATTAGATTTGCCTTTTGAGCATTTTTAATGGGCTAAATAATTCAAACCTCATTTTCTCTTTCCTCCTTCATTAATGACATTAGGATTATCCAAAAATTACAAAACTTCACCCACAAGTCATATTCAATTGTTGGATACAAATTTACCAATAGTTTCATTTGTTGAAGTTGTTTGTTATTTTAATTAATGATATGAAAGTTTTACACATGTTCTCTCTCCTAAATTACCTTCCCATCATATATTTTCCAAATGGAGTCAAAATTCATCCAAAGATATATTTTAACATGTAGAACTTGAATTTGACATTTTTTATTTTTTTGAAGACTTTTATTATTTTATTTAATACATTAAAATTTTTAACACTTATTTTATCCTTTTAATTTATTAGAGGCATCTAAAAACTTTCCAAAAATATGAAACTTGGCCTATAAGCAATACTAAATGTGAGAAACACTATTTTCACATTATTATTTTTTTCAACTTATATTTTATATTTTGCGTGTTTAAATCATTTTCTCTCTCCTGAATAAAATAAAATATTTAACATTGACCAAATTAGATGCAAATTTGCCCAAAGGCTTATTTCTATGCTTAGATCACGAATCCAAGGTTTTTTTTCGTCTTTTGGAGTCAATAATTATTTTATTTGATAATTTGGAAAAACATAGATTTTCTATTTTCCAAAATGAATTAAATTAATTATATTTATGTGAATAATGTGAAACTTGACCCCCAAGGTAATTGGGACCCAATGAACACAATTTTTAACTTAGATTTCACTTTTAAGACTTTATTAAATGATTTATGTCACTTGTCCCACTAATGGCCCATTATCATAATTACTTATTGATTAATTCTAAAAGAAGCTAGGGCTAGGCGATCGTGAGGGCGATCTCGAGGCCATCTTTGACCGGCGGTGCCGCCACCCCAGTTGGACACTCCGTCCACTGGGGGCCACCCGAGCATTGTTTTCTGGGTTGCTGACATATCCTTCTTGGTCTGCGATTGCTTGACGGAGGATGCTTAGCCATAACGTGAGAGCAGTGGTGTCCGATAGAAGAAGAAGGTTTACCTCTTCGCAGATACCCACGGACAACGTCATCCAGGACCTTAATCGTCTGTGGAGAACAGATTCACGTGATCGGTTCACCATGAACGATCATCGAGAACAAAGACGCAGACCTGAGATATCATCTCACAGGGTTCCGAACTGGAAATATCAAAAGGAAGGATCACGTTCTTTTCTTGTTCCGAAGGATACTTGCTATCGTTGTCTACAGAGAGGACATTGGATATATCAGTGTAACAACCCTAGGGTCTGTTATCACTGCAAAGAATCGGGACACATCTCAAGACAGTGCCACAGAAAGTAGGACGCGCCTCCAAAACCAGATCTTGCTTCTCATGTCGCCTTTCCTCCGTTGTCGAGGGGGACTGCACTGAGAGGACATCCTAACCATGTCCCGAAGAGAACAACAGTGCATCTTAACCCAGATTGTCCCATCAGAAAAGACTTTATGAGGTCCCTTGACCTTTCTCTAGGGGTTTCATGGGTTGATAACATAGCATGGAGAGATCTTTCTGCGTTTCTCTGGAAGAGATGGCCGCAGGCCATTGAGATCTTCAGGTATGAGGATAAAAGGGCGGTGGTATACTTTGAGTCAGTGTATGAGGCATGGCGTCATCAGCAAGTACAAACGGTGAAGATGAATGAATCAACGATTTCCCTTTTATCTCTCAGAGACGGAGGTATGCACCACACCAAGGAGGCCGTCTGGTTTTGGGTTCAAAATATTCCTTTGTACTGCAGAAATCAAGAATCCATTCGAGAGATCGTCAGTTCTTTCGGAGATATGATATGGATCTCCAACTGGCAGAAGGAAGAGGATGATGCTTCGAGCATACTGATTCTCGTAGAGGCTTTCAATGAGGATATACCCCAATTCATTGGCCTCTCAGACCAGGTCTATAGATATAATCTGAAACTTGATATTGTTGCTAAAGGACAGCTTGGAGATAACGTTTATAAGCTGACTGAGATCGGAAGAGATATGCTTATCCCCCTATCTGCGTTGCGTGTACCTCCTAATGAAGATAACCCAACCTGATGATAACACACCTGACGAGATCGCTCATTCTGTCATAGAGGAAGTAGCTGATCAACCCAAAGAAGCTCTGCTGATCGATGACACCGCTCCCATACCCAGGGGAAGAGTAGATACACCGAGATCAGAACTTAGAGACGAGCAAGGTACATACCGAGCAGTCTTAGCTTCTGAGAATAGAACGATCACCGACGCTGACGGCAGAAGAAGATTTCTAAATCATAGAAACCTCAGTGACTTCATTCTACCATTGGCAGCCATCAATACTCGTAGAAGGGGAAGACACCTCGATAGTATTAATTCGAGGACGATAGAATTTGGTCATTGGCAGAAAAGACATGAGGATGATTCGAGTCTAGAAGACTGGTCAGAAGGCTTACATGATGAAGGTAGAACGACGGAGATGATATCATACCACAGTAATCAACTGAAGAGAACGAACGGCGTTTGACTTGCTGTTAGTAGTTCAGGCAGTGGTGAGTTGTGTCCTGGTGATGCAAGACGTCAACTTTCTCAGTTGGAACATAAGGGGAGCAACGAACAATCCTACCAGGAGAGTGCTGTCTAGAATTTGTGGAAAGTATAAGCCTCAATGTGTTGCCATTTTTGAACCGTTCGTTCACGCGGAAAGAGCCATTGAGTTGATCGATATCACTCGTCTTGATTGGGTCACTGACAATGAGAATGAGAGTGGCAAAATCTGGTGTTATGCAGACAGTTGCCTTCGACCTACTGTGATCAAGACTCATCGGCAATACATCACGCTCAGATTTGAGCTGACGAGTGATCAGTTCGTTTTCTTTACGGCTGTCTACGCCAGCTGTAACATGTTTCTCAGGAGGGATCTGTGGCAAGATCTCATTGACACCATGGACGCTGTAGGAGATTCTCTCTGGGTTATAGTGGGTGATTTCAACGCTATCAGATGTATTAATGAGAAAAGAGGAGGAGAGCAGCCTGACTTCCAATCGATGTGTGAGTTCAACAACTTCATCCATGATATACAGCTCATTGAGTCTAGATTCGTTGGTAGCAGATATACCTGGGTTAATAAGCAGACCGGAACTCCCACTACGTGGGAGAGGTTGGATCGTGCTCTTCTTAACCCTAGATGGGATGCTCACTTCCCTTCTAGTGAAACTCGACACCTTACCAGACTTAGAGTGTCAGATCACTGTCCTATCTTGATCAAAGCAGCCTGCACCCCCGCCATGAGAGGTAGTCAGAAACAGTTTGTCTTCAATAACGCCTGGCTTGAGCATCCTGCGATTCTTGATGTTATTACGTCCGCATGGTCAGATGAAACAGATGATAATCCTTCTTTCACCTTCTTTTTCAAATCCAAGAAGCTCAAAGCTCATCTCAGAAGTTGGAGTAATCAACATTTTGGCCACTTGAAACAACGCATTCTTGATGTTGAAGATATTGTTCATGTTTCCCAGATTGCCTATGATGAAAATCCTACTCAAGCTAATGAAATCACGCTCAGAACCGCCGAAGAGGAGCTGAATGACTTATTATCCCTAGAAGAGAACTATTGGAGAGATAGATCCAAAGTTAGCTGGCTTTCTGAAGGAGAAAGGAACTCAGCTTTCTACCATGCCATTGTTAAATCGAAGAGAAAGAGACGCCATGTCTGCAGGCTCGTCCATGAAGATGGTACCGATATCACAGACCCTACCCTCATTGCTGAGACTGCAGCGAATCATTATGAACGTTTCTTCAATTCTGAAAGAGATGATCCTCTTCGCGACGACCTGTTGGGCCTCATTGAACAGAAGATCAACATGGATGATAATATCACCTTGACTACCTGTCCCACTTCCGAGGAGATTCTCGACACCATCAAATGCATGAATCACAACACTGCCCCCGGTCCTGATGGACTCACTATCCCTTTTTATCTATCTGCTTGGAGCATCATTCGAGACGACTTCATGAGGCTAGTCGCCCAGTTCTTTAGAGGAGAACCTTGTCACAGAAGCCTGAACGCCTGCAAGATCGTCCTCATCCCGAAGGTTGACGATCCTAAGAATATTCAGACTGATTTTAGGCCGATTGCAATCGAAAATGTTTCTTTGAGAATTCTAGCCAGGGTGATTAGTAACAGGCTGACTATGATCCTCCCAAAGCTCGTATCTGAAGAGAAAGGCGCTTATGTGAGAGGCCGTGATATCACGCATCACATTAAGCTGGCAAAAGAGATAACTCATGATCTGAATTATGGTCAGGTTCACCCTAACATTGTCATCAAATATGACATGTCGCGTGCGTACGACAGGATCGAGTGGTCGATTCTTAGATCGATTCTCCGTGCGTTTGGCATGAGCTCAGAAGCGATTCACCTTTGTCTGAGATTCTTCAGTGATACTTGGGTCTCGATTATAGTTGGTGACTGCTCTAATGGATTCTTTCCTATTGAGAGAGGTTTGAAACAGGGAAATCCTCTTTCTCCTATTCTGTTCATTTTATTCGAGGAGCCACTTTGCAGGTACATCAAGAGTCTGACTGATAATGGAGCTTATTGGTACCTTCTCAACCAGAGGCACAACCAGTCCGCCCCCCATTCTTCTATACGCAGATGATTTAATCATGTTCTTCAATGCGGACACCTCATCGATGAATAATCTTAACAATGCTCTCAACTTATATTCCTCATCAACTGGGCAGAAGATCAATTACCTAAAATCATCTTGTTTGGTTGGGAAAACCGATCCATCTGTTCTCGATGATATTGCTCACATCCTAAACATTCCCATTGCTGAACACACTATAAATTACCTGGGCGTTCCGTTGTCTGCTGGTCCTAACAGACTCATCGACTACAACCACATGCTTGAGAAGATTATGATGAAGATCGCCTCCTGGAAGGCGAAGCTCTTATCTTTTACTGGGAGGAAGCTCCTCATTAAGCACACGTTATCCTCGATCGCTTTATACACAACTGCTGCGGTGGGTCTGCCCGCAAGTATTATTAAGCGCATAGAAGTGATGTGCTCCAGGTTCTTGTGGACTAACAGGAAGAACGAATCTAGAAGAACGTGGATAGCTTGGGATCGCCTCGCCCAACCTATTCAAAATAGAGGTCTTGATTTCACACTGATTAGACACCTTGAAGAAGCTTACATTTACAAAGATTGCTAGGAGATCACCTCTGGCACATCCTTATGGTCGACATACTGCAGAATCAAATACAAATCCCAATTCAGGAACCCCCAAGGATACTACCCTCCGTATTTGAAGCTTGGTTCTAAGCCTTCACCTCGCTGGAAAAAGATTTGGAGATCTTTCCCTAAAGTCATGCCCCTTACCAGATGGCTGATTGGTCTGGGAGATGTTTCCTTTTGGGATACAAGATGGTGCGAGCATCCTTTACATATGTATGCTCTTAGTCAGAGTGATAGACAGAGAGACTTCCTCGTCAAGGACTTTTGGCTTCCTTCGAATGAATGGGACTGGGACACTATTGAACAGATCATTGACAATGATGGTTGCCTCCTCATACGTAGATCGCAATCCAAGATAAGCCAACATTTTGATCAGCTTGTTTGGACCCCTAATCCGTATGGCAGATTCAGTCTGAAGTCAGCCACTCAGGTTATTAGCAACATTCCATACGATTCTAATTCAGTTTGGAACTGGATATGGTGTGCCTCCACACCAAAGGCTAGTGCTATCACTTGGAAATTGGGTATGAGAGCGCTTCCCACTGATGCCAGAATTGCCAGTTGTCACATTATGATTGTCTCTAGATGCGAGTGTTGTGCTCATTACAACAGTGAAGACGATGATCATATTTTCTTTCACAGTGAGCTTGCCGATAGTCTTTGGCACAAAGCCTCTTTGTTAATGATGGAGTCTAACTTTCCTCCGACCAATACACAAGACCTCCTCCTGAGAGGTAGCAGGCAAAGTCGGAAAACGCTCAGAGGATGGTTAACCATTGAGCTGATGACTTTAATCTGTTGGCAGATTTGGAAGTCCAGATGTGCGTCGAGATTCGACAACAAACCTCATGATATTAGAGTTATATGGAAGAACGTCACGGACATTATCAAATTCTACAGTCGTCTTCACTCCTTCAAACTTGCTGGAGATCACGACCTCTTCCACAAGTTGTTAGTGGAAGACATCATCCAACCTAAGTTCAAGATCAGAAAGATGAACCTTGTTTGTTGGAACTTTCCTGATATCAATTCTTTAAAGATGAATGTTACTACTGCGAAGCACAAGGGGACAGATGGTTACACGAGGAGATGGGTTGCTGGGGTTGTCAGAGATAGGAGATGTAGATTCCATTTAGCTTTCAGAACGTGGCTCAATGCGAATGACTACATTGCTGCGTATATCAGTGGAATTTTGGTTGTGCTGAAGATTGCTGATGATCATAATCTCACTATCTCCAACGTTGAGGTGGATGATCCTCACGTCTACAAGATCATTTGGCAGAATGATGCTGGTCCTTGGCACATTTCTCACATTACCAGAGAGATTAGAGAAATCATGGACAATGAAGACATCATGGGTTCTTTATGCCCGAAGATCATCAACTCGATTCCCAGAGAGTTAGGTAGATGGGGATGCACCTCTAATGAGAGATTCATTACTACTGATCAGTTTTCGATTCCTTTACAGATTCGTGGTATGAATATTCTTGAAAGATCCAAGACTCCATACCTTTTCTTCAACTGGGAAGATCTTTGATCGTTTCTGATGTGTTCTTGCTTTGATCGTGGTCTTTGTCAACGGTTGTGTTTGTTTCTCGATCACCTTGATCGTTTTGTGTCGTTGTTGAGGGTCTATGGGGGTATGACCTGCTATTTAGCAGGAGTTGTAAGCTCAATTTTTTGTTGTGCCCACACGAGGGGAGTGGGGTGAATAGATGGTCCCCTGGCTTAATTAAAAAAAATCATAATTACTTATTCAATTAAGTTCTTTATCATATTATTATCACCAAATGAATTATATGAAATATTAAATTACATTATTCATGCATTAGATTATTAGGAAAACCCAAAAGGTCAAACTTCTAGGGTGGGGTCTAAGATCCGATATGTTACATCACTCCACCCCTTAAAAGGATTTTGTCCTCGAAATCTATAGATCAAAACATCAACAACTAATTACTCTCGACCCCTTCAAAAAGGTTCAACCTAACAAGTCAAACTAAACAACTTTTTAGAGATACCCACATCTCTTAGTTTGTAAAAGTTTTAGAGATTCATATTTCTCATGTATCCAACTAAAGTCACCATCTAGGGTTGAGCTTTAGGTCCTCGTGTCACTAACCTATCAACCCTACATGAACATTCAAAAAGTCATAGGGTAGGTCAACTACACCTTTATATCATTCCTAGTCACAACTTCCAAAGTAAAAACTAGGTTTAGAGCTAGGTTTAGGGTTTTACTACCAAAACTTCTCATATCACTTCATTGTGACTTAGTTTAGAAAACTTCAATGAAATCCAAAATATTTTTGTACATATAGTAGTATAATGAACATAATTTTTGTAGATGAGAAACATTGCGAAGTAAAACCAACAAGTTGGCCAAAATTCAATGTGAAACCAATTTACAATATTTCCATATTAGAACCTTCTGATGACCTAATCTCATCCTCAAAACAAACCTTATTGTCTAAAAAGATCATCATTGATCAAATCTGGGGTCAACATCTCACTTAGAGGTAAGTAGCAAAGTCAAGGGTTCGAACAAGGGAGATAAAATTGAAATGGTCAGATTCTGACTGCCATGGGCTCTGATACCATGTTGTAGAGAAGTGAAAACTCTTCTCTACTAAAAAAAATCAACATTAAAACATCCATCCCAAACATACTCATAGGTATTTTGGAACAAGTGTAAAATTTTCAAATCTTTATTAATGGTAACCAAAAAACCAAAGTATAGCAGTGGAAGAAAATGTTTGACTATATTTCAATTTAACATATGATTACAAAGGTACTTCAACAACATCTCCCAAAGGGGTTTACATAAAAGATGCATCATAAGGATCCATGTAGAGGAAATCTAAACCATAAGAAGTGTTGGATCCTAGATGGGTGATTAGATGCTCTAGAGGGGGGTGAGTAGAGCTGAATGCACTTAAACAAAATTCATTAGACCTTTAAGATATATCACAAGATAAGGTTGCTAAATAGGTAATTTGAGTGCAACTAAATGTTGGCTAAATGGACATTTGTAAATCCCTTTGTTTTGATAATGACAAACATTTCATTCTTGTTAATCTAACGTGCTACTTGAGTGTTGCAGGAATAAGGTGGATGAAAAAGCAATTAGGGAAATCCATATGCTTACATATTTATATTTTCATGAAATGTAATCACTTTGTAAAAACCTGTACAAATATATAATGTACAAGTACTTAGATTTCATGTAAATCAAGCGTTAGATTCTCCCTAGCTAAACATCACATTTAGATAGGTCATCCCCTTCAAATAAGTGTCACATATGCACACTCATACACACACTTAGTGCCTTAATTGAAAAATTGAAACAGGGTCAATCTCGGTCGACTAACTCCTCTACCGAGACACTCTCGGTCGACAATCTTCTCAACCGAGAAAGACCCAAGTAGCTGTTAGACACAGCTGACAAGGTGGTTGGCAGTTGGAGATAAACGTTGCATACACTTGATCCAGAGAGCCTGTCGGTCGACAAAAGTTCGATCGAGTAGGTGTCTCGGTCGACCATTTCTCGACCGAGATGGACTCTGACAGCAACTGCAGAATTAATTAATTAGTCGTTGCTAAAGCAACAAACTTGTACCTAACGGCTAGTTAAGCACTTAGAAACCCCTAGAAGGTGTCTAGAACGTCCTTAAGCACTTGTAGGACATTCCTATAAATAGGACATGCCTTAGGACACCTAAACTCACTTGTTACACTTGAGAAATCTTTGAGCATACTTTGAGCAACCTGTTTGTGAGCAAATTGAGCATAGTGACAATTGGCTACTTCTTCTCTTAGCTCAAATTTCGTGTCCTATAGGCTAGCATCTCCTATCCACTGCAATTACATTTCCATACACTTTGGTTAGGAGATCTACATGCTTGATCTAGGCAAATCAAGCCTTGTGCTACAAAAGGATAAGTTGTAATTTCTATTTTCTTTCTTTTTATCTATTGTTGTTTGTAATCTCCTTGCTACTCCTAGGTTGGAGGCTGCGGGTTGGAGAGGTTGAAGATCTTCTTGGTGAAGAAGGGGACCTTGAGCTACTTCAAGAAGGCTGGTGCAATGGGAGGTTACTTCTAGAGAGGAAGGCTACTTCAAGGGGGATCTTGGAGTTACTTCAAGAAGGCTACCTCAAGTTGGTGCATCTACTTCAAGTGAAGGTTGTTCAAGGGGTGTAAAGAAAGTATTGTATTTTGTGTAAATCCTTGTGAAGGTAATAAAATTAATACTTTCAAAATCCCAGTTGGGTAAGCAACCGGGTAGTGGACTGACAACTTTAGTATTTGCTAAAGTTGGAACCACTCTAAACACCTGTCTCCTTCTTCCATTCTTCATTTGTGGTTGTTTGAGTTAAATAATTGCTAAAATATTTAAAAACTCTATTCAGCCCCCCCCTCTAGTGTTTTTCACTAAAACATGCATAGCAAGGATGAGAGAGATTGAGCAAACACAAGTAGACAAGCTATTTAGAGTGGTTCCACACTTCAAACTAGAAGTATGTCAGTCCACTTACCTAAAGAGGTCAACTTCTAGGATTTCCTAACCAATGCATTCTTATATTCACTCATAAGACTTACAATACATGACCAAACAAAGGACTTACCTATCCAATACAAAGAGTCTTCAACCTTACCAAGGACTTACCCACTTTGCAAGAGTCTTCCGCCTTCTTCCAAGGACTTGCCTACTCTTGTAAAAGTCTTCAGCCTTGCAGGAATTACCCACTCTTCTTGGATCTTCCGCCTTTGACTTCACCTTCACTCGGAGAAGCTTCCACCAAGGACTTACCCACTTGCGCAAGGAGTCTTCTACCTTCACCAAGGGCTTACCCACTCTAGCTCCAAGTCTTCAGCCTTGATATTCACCAAGGGATGCCTTCCCTTGTTCTTCTTCACCTCTCTTAGCCAAGAGAGAGAACCTTCATCTTCATGATTGAAATGAGAGAAAGGGAGGTGGTGGAAGTGAGAGCCTCACAAGATATACATGTAGGACTAGCTCTCTTACATATTTCCTACTCAATCTAATGGATGTAGCAAGTGATTAAGCTTAGAGAGAGAGACGAGGTTGTAGGAAGCACTCAACTATTGAATGGAAACCTCACATAGAGTTTGCAATGAATGCTCAACCTTGGAATGAAGCCCAAGGGGTCCTATTTATAGCTGGGGATGCCTCTTATCCTTTGGGAACACTTGTGAACGAAAACTAGCCATTTTGTGGCTTGCAACGATCTATTTTCACTTGTTGCAACTCCACAACGGCTAGAAGCACTTTTCTGGACTTTTTCGTACAGTGCAATCGGTTGAGTTTCTATAAGGGTAACTCGACCGATCAAGTAAATGACAAGGCCGATATTCAAATGATCAGTCGAGTTTGTCCTGACAAAACTTGACCGACCATTAGGAATTAAAATGGTCAGTTACTTGATTGGTGGAGTTCTATGTAAACAAAACTCGACCGATGCAAACTCCATAAAATTGATCAAGGATGATCGATCGAGTTTTCAGGCTGGGAAACTCGACTGACAAAGTGCCTGTAATCAATTTTCAAAGTTGCATCTAAAGTGATCTGATATTTGATCTAAGTCCTCTTGATTTTTTTCTAAGCTTAATTACAAGTCATACAATCATTACAAGTGATTTACAACATGATTCTAATGGATTTACATCATATTACAAAAACGTCCACTTGTATGACTTTGACTTGTCTTTTCTCCAATTTGATATGCGCAAGTTAAGGCATTTGGAGTGTGTCTATGCCTAATCTGAAATCACTCAAGTAGAGACATTAGACACCAATATGTGGAATGGTTAGTCATCATCAAAACACGGGTTTAGTCAGTTTAGACGTGAGTCAACATTGACCTAATTGACCTTGAGTCAACATTCTCCCCCTGTTTGAAGATGACAAACCATTCCATAAATGTATTGAAAGCTTTTAAATAAAATCATACCTTCATAGAAACCTAGGGGTTTCAATAGGATTGAGCTCATATGCTCCCCCTTAATTGATGTGCATGGAGTTCTCATACTCCCCCTCAATTTATGTTATTTCTCCTGCATGGTTAGCTTTCATAACATTTATAGAGTACTATGTCTTCTAATCATATATGTTCTACACATATATGTCTTCTCCCATTTACCTTCTCCCCTTTATATGGGCATGCTTCTCTTCTTCATGTAAGACATGCCTTCTTCCTCTTTTGTCAAAAGAAGACATACCTTTCTACCCCTTTGTCATTTCAAAAAGTGGGGTTATGAAGAAATAAGAAACAACACTTGTTAAAGAGAAAGGAGATAACACAAATATATATAAGGAGAGTAGAAGAGAACAGATAGGGGCTTGTCCAAGCATATAAAGAAAAGCAAGTTAAAGCATATACTTGAACAACCCAAAATGCAGGATAAGGTGTTGCAGAAAAACAATAAATCATAATTTTCACCCTCAAGATGACAGAATTTTCCCAAAAAGCATCAGAGCTCATCGTGAAGCATGAGTCTTGCTCAGAAGGTTGTTTCTGCATGAAAAGCACTAGTCTTGCACCAAAAACTGAAACTGGAGCAAATATGCATAAAATCCAAAAAAAAAACTCCAATTTCTACATACAATGTAGATCTATGTACTCTGCATCACAATGTTATGCAAGCAACTCAAGATAGTAGATATGCAATTCAAGGAACAATCTTGAGCATGTATGAGACAAGATACAAGCATAGCATATAGATGATCAAAGATGCCAATTATAAACAAGGTTAGAACTACATGTATATGAACTACTAGTAGATGTTATCACAAGTTAGGACTACTAGTAGGATCTAGATCATAGAAAGAGATACCAAAAGATACACAAGATAAAGCAAGCTATGAGTAGATGTAGAGATATATCCAAACAAAGAGATAAGAAAGTTTAGAAGCATGAAAGGATATAAGTCACATACAAATATGCATCCTTACCATAAGATGATTACCCCTAAGAACCTCAAGGTTGTATCAACACAAGATATACACCTATATAGATGTAGCAAGTTAGAGTACAACGGAAGCAATTTTTAGACACAACCAAGAGATCCAAAGAGATCATCATCAAAACCTACAAAACAACTCAAAGCAAGTAATTCCAAGATATCGATGTACCAATTTAGAGTAATTAGAGAGATAGAGTTGTAAGCAAGATAGGGAATTTAGAACATGGCAATATGCATATATAAAGGTACCAAATGAGAGTGCCAAAGAATAAGGCTATTGGTTGAGAAAATCTAGTTGAGAGGGAAATTCTCATTCAATAAGACAAAAGTATATTCTGTGCACAGTGTTATCGGTCGAGTTCTGTGCATTGACAACTCGACCGATGACAACTGCTGGAAACACCCATTGGTGCCTATCGGTCGAGTTTCAAACAGGGCAAACTCGACCAAAAGAGCAGCTATTAAAAAGCACATATATTTCATAAAAACATATTTAAAGGTATGCTAAAAAATACAAACCATATCCAAACATGTATAAGCAATTTAGTAATGCACTATAGAAGCATTAGAAACAGTTTTTGAGCAAGAGTGTGAAGAGAAACACAAAATACCACTTTTGACTCAAAAACCATATGTATAGTGCACACTAACTTGACAAAAACAAGTTAGAAAAGGTTATAAGAAATAAAAACTTTACCTTTGTTCTTACCATTCCTTTTCCACTTGTTGTCACCCTCTACACATCTCACCTTTCTTCTTTCATGTGGATTGAGAAGTCAATTTTCAATTCAATAGCTCAAGTCAATCCATTTGTAAGTACCTACAAGAAGAAAGATGAAATGGTCCCCAATCATATTTTTGGGTCTGGAGGGGTTAGTTTAGCAACCCAAGTCCTATTTCTCTTGGGCGCTTTCCTAAAAGGACAACAAGTAGAATAATGATCAACTTCATTGTAATAGTTGCATGTGCCCATAGTCTTGGAACTAGAGGATTCTCCATGGAATATTGGAGGTCCTTTATCTTTGTTGTTCCCTTGACTACTATCATATCCTAAACCATGTCTACCAATTTGTTTGGTAGTATGATGTAGGATATCATTAAGGCTCTTCTTACCAACTAAGAATCTTTGCAAATAAGATCTCAAACTATCATTATCATGCATAAGAGAAGCAATAGTAGAAGACAAATGATTGATATTATCTCTAGCATGTAAAAGATCATTTTCTAAGCAAAGAGATTTAGTTAAATAAGAGTCTCTATTAATGTGAAGAGCAGCAACATCATTCTCTCTATTAGTAGAACTAGAATAAGATTCATGCACATTGATTTTAGCAAGCAAGGAGGCATTTTCTGTTTCTAATTCTTGCAAAACAAAATCTTTGTCCTTGTTTAAAAATTTAAGAAAATCAATATCATGCATGAGAGAATCAACAATTAAAGTATGCTCTTCATTAGAACTAGGCATGAGAGGCTGAGCTTCTAGAAATCTAATCTTATTAAGAAAACTAGCATTTTCAAGTTTAAGAGAGTCTACTTGTCTAAGACAAGCATTTTTGTCATCAAGCAAGCAAGAATTAGCATGTTTAAGATCATCTAGTTCTACATGAAAATTATCAACAATTCTAGCAAGCTTTTTCTTTTTCCTGTTAGAAGACTTAAGAGAGGCACAAGTATCATGAATAATAGCAATCAAAGATTCTTTATCTAAAGAGTTTAGATTTACCTCACTTGAGTCCTTACTTGTTGATGCTATAAGAGCAAAGTGACATTCTCCTTCATCACTAGATCTTGAGCTTGATCCTTCACTTGAATCTTCACTTGAGCTTGAGTTGGAGAAGCCACTTGAGCTTGAGTGCCATTTCTCCTTCTTCTTGTGAAGATGGGTCTTTTTGCCTTGTGGGCAATCTTCCTTGTAGTGACCCTTCTTTCCACATGTGAAGCACCAGATGGAGGAGGACTTTCCATTGTAGAGTTTACCCATGGAGTACATGGCATCTTCTTTAGCTTGAGAGGATGGAGAGACTTGTTCCATGATAGCTTCAATTTGAGCCTTCATTTTAGTGTTCTTCATTCTTTTTATCTCTTTCTTCTCTTGTCTTTATACTTCCTCCCTCTTGTCAAGTGTGGCTTCATGTGCTTGTAGATTTCCAATGAGCTCTTCAATAGGGATATCCTTAAGAAACCTTGCTTCTTCAATGGAAGTCACCTTAGGTTCCCATCTCTTGGGGAGAGTTCTAAGGATCTTTGAGTTGATCTCTCCACTAGACATAGGATGTCCTAGAACAGCAAGACCATTCACAATGGTGTTGAGCCTTGAGTACATGTTGGCTATGTTTTCTTCCTTTCCCATCTTGAAGTTCTCAAGCAGCCCTTTGAGCATGTAGACTTTGCTTTCCTTCACTTGATTTGTCCCTTCATAAGTGATGCATAGCTTTCTCCATACCTCATAGGCCGTCTCACAAGAAGAAATCTGGTTGAACTCGGTGGGGGTCATGGAGGCATAGAGGATGTGCATGGCTCTAGCATTCAAGGTTGCTTTCTTCAAGGTAGCTTCATTCCATTGTTCAATCTTTATCTTTGGTAGCATGTATGGGTTGTTCACCATTTGCCACATCTTAAGACTTGATCCTTGGATGTAGAATTGAAGCCTTCTTCTCCAATAGAGGAAATTGCTCCCATCAAAGATTGGAAGGTTGATCAAGTATCTCCCTCCATGGTAGTCACCCTTCTTCTCCTACTTGTTGAAGTATGCTTGGAGAAGACCTACTCTGATACCAATTGTTGGATCCTAGATGGGTGATTAGATGCTCTAGAGGGGGCGTGAATAGAGCTGAATGCACTTAAACAAAATTCATTAGACCTTCAAGATATATTACAAGATAAGGTTGCTAAATAGGTAATTTGAGTGAAACTGAAACATACATGCCAAGGATGAGAGAGATTGAGAAAACACAAGTAGACAAGCTATTTAGAGTGGTTCCACACTTCAAACTAGAAGTATGTCAGTCCACTTACCTAGAGAGGTCAACCTCTAGGATTTTCAAACCATTGCATTCTTATATTCATTCATAAGACTTACAATACATGACCAAACAAAGGACTTACCTATCCAATACAAAGAGTCTTCAACCTTACCAAGGACTTACCCACTTTGCAAGAGTCTTCTGCCTTCTTCCAAGGACTTACCAACTCTTGCAAAAGTCTTCAGCCTTGCAGGAATTACCCACTCTTCTTGGATCTTACGCCTTTGACTTCACCTTCACTCAGATAAGCTTCCACCAAGGACTTACCCACTTGAGTAAGGAGTCTTCTGCCTTCACCAAGGTCTTACTCACTCTAGCTCCAAGTCTTCAGCCTTGATCTTCACCAAGGGACACCTTCCCTTGTTCTTCTTACCTCTCTTAGACAAGAGAGAGAACGTTCATCTTCATGATTGAAATGAGAGAAAGGGAGGTGGTGGAAGTGAGAGCCTCACAAGATATACATGTAGGACTAGCTCTCTTACAGATTTTCTACTCACTCTAATGGATGTAGCAGGTGATTAAGATTAGAGCGAGAGAGGAGGTTGTAGGAAGCACTCAACTATTGAATAGAAACCTCACATAGAGTTTGCAATGAATGCTCAACCTTAGAATGAAGCCCAAAGGGTACTATTTATAGATGGGGATGCCTCTTAGCCTTTGGGAACACTTGTGAATGAAAACTAGCCGTTTTGTGGCTTGCAACGGATCTATTTTCACTTGTTGCAACTCCACAACGGCTAGAAGCACTTTTCTGCACTTTTCCGTACAGTGCAATCGATCGAGTTTCTATAAGGGTAACTCGACCGATCAAGTAAACGACAAGGCCGATACTCAAATGATCGGTCGAGTTTGTCATGAAAAAACTCGACCGACCATTAGGAATCGAAATGGTCAGTTACTTGATCAGTCGAGTTCTGTGTAAACAAAACTCGACCGATGCAAACTCCAAAAAAATGATCAAGGATGATCGGTCGAGTTTTCAGGCTGGGAAACTCGACCGACAAAGTGCCTGTAATCAATTTTCAAAGTTGCATCTAAAGTGCTCTAATATTCAATCTAAGTTCTCCTGATATTTTTCTAAGATTAATTACAAGTCATACAATCATTAAAAGTGATTTACAACATGATTCTAATAGATTTACATCATATTACAAAAATGTCCACTTGTATGACTTTGACTTGTCTTTTCTCCAATTTGATATGTGCAAGTTAGGGCATTTGGAGTGTGTCTATGCCTAATCTAAAATCACTCAAGTAGAGACATTAGGCACCAATATGTGGAGTGGTTAGTCATCATCAAAACACGGGTTTAGTCAATTTAGACGTGAGTCAACATTGACCTAATTGACCTTGAGTCAACAAGAAGTTTGTTCATAGGCTAAGTCCAAGTCCACATGTCACGCCATCCATGTCATCCACCTAAGGTTGGAAGCATACCCCAGAAAGAAAGAAATAATAGGAGACATCAGCAAAAAGCTGGTATGTGCATACTAACAAGAAACTTTGAGCAATGTAAGGAAATAAGGACATCAAATATAAACGCTTCCCATACAAGAGATAAGGACTACCCACACATGCATAAAAGAATAGATTCATCATCATAGTAAAAGAATGATACTTGCCACAATTAAAACAATAAAGTAGTGCCACATAAGCACATGTCATAACCATCCTCATGCATGTATGTGAGATAATCATAACACTAGAATATTATAAGAGATAAAGGTGGCCAAGAATCACACATCTTGAACCTAGTGAGACATGGGCCAAGAATCACACATCCTTTCCTGGCATGGGGAATCACACATCCACCACCCAAACATATATATAACATGGTCCAGGAATCACACATCCTATCCTGGCATGGGAAATCACACATCGACCATCCAAAATATCACAATGTTGCCACAAATTATAATGAGACAAAACCAATGCAATTATACGACTCTAGGGTTACTGAATCACATAGCAGGAAAATGTAGAGGTATGTAGAAAAGTATAGTCAAACATTATACAAGATTTTCCATATCACACAATGGACAACATATGAAACCACCAATAGACCTCCACATCACAGTGGGCATATACCATTAACAAGACCATCATGTACCATATCACAAGGTAGGAGCCAAAAGAATATCCAAGATCACAATCAAGAAAGTTCACATGAACCATGATAACAAGAGATAAGACATGTTGTGTAGGCTTAATTCAAAAGAATGAAAAGATAGGTGAATTTCTCAACATTGAGTAATAGGGGATACAACATACCTTATTTCAAGATCCTAGAAACACATGCCATCAATCTAGAGGTTTCCAACATCACCTTTACCTAATTATAATTATTCACATGTATTAGGGTTTGTCGTATGCATTAACGTAAAAGAAACTTGACTTTTGGATTTTTTGCACAAAACTCTGATTTAGACTCTAAAAATATCACCATTATCTTAGTTAGAGTTTTCTGATCAAAATGACATATAATATTATGTATTTTGAAGATATAGACTTTTAGATTTATTTTGATGATTTTTATTTAATTAGTTCATTCTCAAAAACACTTTTTCAAAAAACATATAATCAGGCATTGAAAATATTTTTATTAGAAAGCTCATCTTTTTCTGATTCCAGAACATATCTTTTATCTTTCGACCAACGAATAAAAAGATATTAATTTTCTAGTTCTGACCAATGAAAAGCTGCCACGTAGGCAGAGGTGCTTGAAACAGAGAGAAGAAGATGGGAGCGACCAAGGGACAAACCATAAAAAGATGATGAGTCATCCCCTTTCTCCACATGCACCATGGCTGCGGAAGCAAGCAGCTAGCTTGGGGAGAAAATTGGGCAAAATTGGTATATAAGACCAAACTCGAAACCGAAAGATGCTTATGAAAGCTAAAGCAAAGAGGAACTCAACCGTACCTTCAATTTGGACGAAGATGGTGTGTACAAGGAGCAGCAAGGGCCGCAAGACAAGGGTGGAAATTTTATCTATGTTGCTCCCCGCTTGGTCTCTGTTGAAATTGAGAGTACGAAAATGAAAAGCGATGTCTAACGCACACATAAGTACCCTTATTTATAGGTATGGGTGTGAAACACTCCGATTTGGTATGGAACTTCCCAACCATGGAAAATAGAAATATAATTCTTCTCAAATACTCCACAAAACATTGCAAATAAGGACTTAAAATGTGTGCAATCATATTTGGAATACAATGGTGAAAGAATCAAGCAAAAAGATGGACTACAGCCCGAGAAATCCACAAACTACCGAGCACCTATACTATTCACGCTGTACAATCCTAACCAAGGTAGGAGACAAGTCGAGAACCATTGGACGCGGGTCCACAGTGGGTCACTTCATGCCCAGCCATCTGATGGAGTGTGACACATAAATCTAATCCGAATCAAATTAGAACAAAGTGCGATCACATTAATTCTCTTTTTCTCTTTCTTCTTTTGGAGGCTCAAACGAATTCCAAATTAGGTGAAATTTTGCCTAGAGGCCAATTAGAGCATGTAGATTCCAAATAAGAAATTAGATTTGACTTTTGAGAATTTTTAATGGGTTAAATAATTCAAACCTCATTTTCTCTTTCCTCCTTAATTAATGACATTAAGATTATCCAAAAATTACGAAACTTCACCCACAAGTCATATTCAATGTGTTGGATATGAATTTACTATTAGTTTCATTTGCTCATCTTGTTTGTTATTTTAATTAATGATATGAAGGTTTTATACATGTTCTATCTCCTAAATTACCTTCTCATCATATATTTTCTAAATGGAGTCAAAATTCTTCCAAAGATATATTTTAACATGTAGAACACAAATTTGGCATTATTTTATTTTTTTGAAGACTTTTATTGTTTTATTTAATACATTTAAATTGTATCGCTTATTTTATCTTTTTAGTTTATTAGAGAGCAATATGGCTGTAGATTCCCTAGCTAAATTTCACCTGAAGAATCATAAATGAGATTTCAACTACATAAGGCCTCCAAGTGAGGTTTCTAGTTTAATAGATAAGGATAGATGTAATGGTAGTAGTACTACCGTGTTTAACATTAATCGTTCAATTAGTGGTTGTAATAGATTTCCAAATTTGCTTGCACGAGGAGGGCGAGATGAATAAAATTGCCTCCTGACTTCTCTCGAAAAAAAAAACTTGTCCTATAAGCAATACTAAATGTGAGAAACACTATTTTCACATTATTATTTTTTTCAACTTATATTTTATATTTTATGTGTTTAAATCATTTTCTCTCTCCTGAATAAAATAAAATATTTAACATTGACCAAATTAGATGCAAATTTTCCCAAAGGCTTATTTATATGATTAGATCACGAATCCAAGGTTATTTTCCTCTTTTAGAGTCAATAATTATTTTATTTGATAATTTGGACAAACTTAGATTTTCTCTTTCCAAAATGAATTAAATTAATTATATTTATGTGAGTAATGTGAAACTTGACCCCCAAGGTAATTGGGACCCAAGGAAAACGATTTTTAACTTAGATTTCACTTTTAAGACTTTCTTATATGAGTTATGTCACTTGGCCCACTAATGGCCCATTATTATAATTACTTATTCAATTAAGTTCTTTATCATCTTATTATCACAAAATGAATTATATGAAATATTAAATTACATTATTCATGCATTGGATTATTAGGATCATTCTAACCTCAACCTTGTTTGGTCAAACCCAAAAGGTCAAACTTCCATGGTGGGGTCTAAGATCTGGTATGTTACACAAGCTAAGGTATCATCGTATCATGAGGAAATCACAAGTCATTTGATGGTTGACGGGTGATAGTAGCTACATCAATATGGGCTCGCTATGGGAGTCATTGAAGAGAGAGGCATCTTGTAGTGTGTCTTCTCCTTATATACCTTGCATGTGGTTGTATTCTTTAATCATCATGGTGAAGTTGTTCTTCAGAGAGGCTATCAGATAGGCGATTGTTGCAGCTTTTGGAGTCCTAGCCGCTCTATGGGGAAAGGAAACTATTGTCCCTTTCATACTGGATGAGTTGTATAAGTGCTTGGATAAATAACAACTGACTAGAAAGATAAGGAGGCCCTTTTATGTTCTATAAATTTACTTAGGAATGCACATTTGTCCTGCTATATTGATGGAGTCTTTCAATCCTCATTATAGAGTGGCAATTGAGTTTTTGTTAAAGCACGTTTAGGTGGGTGAGCCTTTCCAGTTGCATGGAGCTTTGGCTCATTGGCTTCCTGGTTTGAAGTCTACATATATTTGTTGGGGTGGATGGAGTTCCAACTTGAAAATTTGGCATGTGGCATAGCCATGGCTACTTTTCAGCTTGCCTAGTCTGGAGGGTTGCATTTCATACTCCCCTATGTATGTGATGTGGTGGTTCAATCGTCGACAGTGTTTGTATCAAGTTGAAGCTCTTCCTCCATTTTTTAAGAAATTGATGTGAGATTCTCAGGAAGTTCATGTAAAGGTGGCAAAGATGTGATTGCGTCAGAGGTTGACATGGTGCTCCTTCCCAATGGGTCAAGACTTCTCTCAAGAGTACCTAGTTTGGATTGTATTAGTATTTTCACTGGTAGTGACTTGTGATTCCTTTGGAGAACCACGATGATGTTTTTTTTGTTTATTGACATGAGAAGCCAAAGTTTTGTAATTATTTTACCTCTAGAATAAAAAGTTTTGTTTAATGAAATGTGGCACGGCTGGCGGTGCTCCCTCCATGACGTTTTGGAAATGTGCTTTGGATCTGAGTCCTTGAGGTGCATATGGTTGTGATCTAAACTTTCTAACAAATTGTCTGATTAGGAAAATCTAGAACTCTTATTAATGTGTTTTAAGACTCCATGGATATGTGTAAGTTTTCATATGTTTAGGGTCATCTCCTTCCTATCTACCTGCTTGTAGGAAGCTGGAAGATTGAAACCCCAAGCTCTTTAAGTTATCTCTCATCCTAGATTTTTAATAGACATTTCCTCCTTTTGAATTTTGTGTTATGTTCTAATATGAGGAGCACCCTCATCCTAATGGGGGATGGAATAAGCTCTATTGGACCTGGGTGTCATGCTAAGAGATAAAAGCATACCATGTAATGAGTGTGTAAGTGTCAAGTCTCTACCTAGTTGGATCAAGGTTCTAGATGTTAGAGAAACCCCAGTAGGGTTTACTACTGACATGGTTTAGAATAGAAATCTACCATGAGCATATGTGTGCATATTTAAAGGTCTTTCTAGATGTTTCTTTTGAGATACCCATGGTTGCAGGTCTTTTCATTCAAAGCTTTTTGCTTCGACATTAATGCTCATGGCCTTAGTATGATATTTGAGGGTTTTATGGGTAATGAATGGGTTTTCATAGTGAGAGTTTCCCATCTCATGACTCTGGGGTCAATGCATGCAAAGATCGATCTCACCTCTTACCGTAGGGAAGCAAGAGTATCTTCCATGAGTTTCAAACTTCATCCCTCTTGTAATGGTCCTTTGACACGATTTTACCTTGCGTCGAACGCAAGTGCACGCGTCAAAGTAGTATAGGCCTTTGTGAGGCCCGAGTCGAACTCAGGGACACTGAACTATCGGTAGACTACTAATAACTATTTGCGATCAAATAAACCGATTAAAAGAGTTTGAGAGTTGTTGTAAAAATAAAAGAAAATAAAATAAAACAAAGCAATCGATTAAGGGTGTAATTTAATCAATTCAGGTGAAGATCTTTAGGCTTGCGGTTTCACCGCGGGTTTTCATTGTATGAATTTCCATATAATAATTCAGGTTCATCTCTCAATCCGGGTAGTGCCCTGTAGTCAGAATTGCCCACTGTCATGGTACAATTCACTACCTATGTATAGGTCGGCTCCACTGTCATAGTAACCTATACCCTAAACTAGGTGCATTAGAATCGACCTCTCGGTGTCCACCATTAACCGTACATCACCTTGTTCAAGGGATTTGTTAATTAATGTGAATTTCGTCTCTTTTCAAATGTTAATTCTTCTTTCAAAGTAATTAAAGGCATTAGATTATCATTATGGTGATCAAGCATAACAATATAATTGAGAAGACGAAATCATACCATGGATTTAAGAGATAAATGATGAATTACTATGATAAAAATGTCATACAATGCTTCCCTGGGGTACTCCCTGTCCTAAAGACGAAGGGGATTAGCCCTGCATGTTCATCTCAGAGCAAAACATGGTTGAGAAAAGGGGAAACATGGAGAAAAACGTGAATAAGATATGAAACCCCTTGAACGGAGAAGATCCAAGCATTCCTCGGCGTAGAATGCGCGATCTACAGCCTTTTGGCGGTGGAAAACGTCTTCTTCGGCTTCCGAAACAGCTGGGGCGTGCTTCTGGGCTCCGTTCTTCTCTCCCCCACCTTCTCGAGATGTGTGCATCGGCTAATGACGTGATAGATTGCTCTTGGCCACCGTCATTAGGTATAATCACTGAGTTAGGTTGCAAAAATATCACACCTGTCAGATTTAGATCAATCTAAAACAAACTTGTATCTGACGGTGTCAATACCATCGACGCCGCGATATCGGCTGGTCTTCTTTTCTTTTCTTTGTCGTGACTAATGCTAACTCGATACCGTCGATGAGGGTCGATGGTATCGATTCTCTTAGGCGTCACTTTTGTATTTTTTCGTTGTTGAAGCTCCACGTGTCGATAGTATTGACTTTAGGGTCGATAGTATCGACTGTCTTCTCGCCAGCAACCTGACGGTAAGTCACTACCATCGACTTCACCGTTGATGGTATCGACTCTGTGCTGCTCCTTGCGGCTGGCAGCCTGTGGTTGTGTCGATGGTATCGACCACTGTCGATGGTATCGACAGTAGCAGATATGCGTTTTTCCTAAAATTGCAACACAAAACCACATAAGCCGAAATAAAACATATTATTGTAATCATTTATGCTCAAAACAACAAAATAAGGGAGAATTGATGCTGAGAAGGATCATAGACTAAAGTAAGTGAATTATGCACTATTAACCACTAAAATGACCATTAAATGCATAAAACGCGAGTGAAACAAGTCTATAAATGCGACTCAAAATCATCGCATCAAACTCCCCTAAGCTTGAACATTGCTCGCCCTCGAGCAACTAAACTTTAGAATAGAATTGCAAGGGTCAACTAAAGAACAGATTGTCACAACAAACATCACCACATGATCCCCGCCGGACATTCACATACCGGCCCTCACTAACCACAGAATGATAATTATCCTAAAGGTGACAGTAATCATACATAAAAGATATCTACCTCAAAAATAATGAACATTATCATATAAGGCACTTAACATAAAAATATTCTCCGGTCCAGACTCGGTGCATCTTGTGATCTTCTATTCTACGTTGCTCGCCCTAACTACCATCTACATGGAAGCAGCTCTCCTGATATTAACGAGTGAGGAGAAAATCACGGTGGCCTACCAATTCGAGCAACGGGTGGATGAAATGGGTGGCTCATGGAAGAAATGGAAGCATTATACGATATCAACATGCACAAAGAAAAAATGACCTAAATGCTGCATATGCAAGTGTACATGCCCTAATGCCTACATTTGGGTGAAATGATGCATGCACTTTCATTCCGTCTCAAGGTGAGATGGAATATCTAAGAGAACTACATGATGTACCCATTCTTCTTAGTATGTAGTGAGAACATGTTCCTTTCTCCTTCTCATTACTACTTACTTCTCAATTCTCTTTTCTCTTTTTTTTTCTTCTTTAATTTTTTTTTTCTTTTGTTTCATTCTTTTTCTTCAAGCCCTTATTTTCACAGCTGACACAAATTGTTTGTCGGGCTCACTTATTGTTGCATAACTTATACAACTAAAGCATTCTGAAGGTATGGAACAAGTTCATCACCCATAATGTTTCAGAAGAAATAAGATGCATGATGTACTATATGCACAAAAATGTGAATGCATCTACAAAATGATGATTATGCAACTAAATGACACGCACCTAAGGATAATGTACATGTATAACTAATCAATTTTTTTTTTCATTTCACGCAAAATATACTAAAGTAGTTGCAATGCAAGACCTATTTACATGGAATGCAATCAAGGAGATTAAAACCGTAATGTACTTCCAATTCTTATGGTGGAATATGAAAAACAATGAGGTGGCTAGATCACAAGACTAATTGACTGAACCTTTGAAAATTATTATGTGTCCCTCCTTATTGACCTGTGTGGTAATTAAGAGGTTTCTCTCTCTTATTTCAAATTAAGGTCTCATTATCATTTGGTCAGTTTAGGCTCAAACAACCAATTCCATCCACTTTTCATGAATCAAAGGCATGCACAGTTGTGATTTCCTATTTTAGAGTTGAAAAACCCAATCATTTTCTTAAGTTATGTGGTCACAGTCGAACAACACAAGCTTGCAAAGCACTAAATTTTTTTAAATTTTCCCCTAATTCCCATGTACAAGCAAATGAGATGACACATGACTTAAGACATCCACAATTACACTAGATAGAGTGTGGATCCTACAAACAAACAAAAAACTAATAAAGGCAAATGACAAAAGACAAAACAATAAAAACTAAAAAAAACTAAGAAAACTAAAGGGTAGAATTTTTCCAACTCCCCCCCCAAGCTTGAATTCGATTATGGCCTCATAGTCAAAAACAACCTTAAAAGGTGGAACAGAGATACTGATCATTCTTCCGGAGGAGGCGGGTACTGTGGGGCTGTGGGGTCCCAAGACGGGTACTACCCCTGAAAGCTCGGATCATACTGGGGCATGGGTGGAGGTTGTGGATACCCCCAAAGTAATTTTGGCTCCACTAATGATCGTAGAAGGGCTGCTGATGCATTTCCATCCTATGCAACCTGTCATGAATGTGTTATTAGTTGTCGAGGAGGAGGCGCTCATTTTCAAAAATAGCCCTCTGGTTGTCTAACAGTCGGTTCGTCGTATCCTGAATACCGGCGTATGTCACTGTATGCTGCTGCTGCATCTGATGAATATCCTGCAGCATTGCATACATCCCTTGCATGGAGTAGACATCCTCACTTTGCTGCGAGGGCTGTGGTGGCGGAGGCTGCGAAGAAGAAGATGCACCCGGATGCATTCGGGGACGCTTCCTAGGTGCCACTAGTGCCCGAAGAGGAGTGAAAGCCTCCTCTTTCTCTTCATGCTCGTCGTCGTCATTTTCGTTATCGTCGTCGCCACCGTCCTCATCTGAGCTCTCGATGGTGATGACAGGCCATCGAAAATGTTGAGCACCCACGATGTTGAAGACTGGGTCTGGAAGTGAACACTCTTGATAGGTGTGATTAACATGGCAATGTGCATATGCCAGGCCATCACGAAGCAGGATGAGGCTGGAGCGATGCAGATGTTGTAGGTTGACTTTGCTCTGGTTGGAGAGGGGAGTAAGCTGGGAGAAATTTAACCCAAGATAGTAGGCTAACGGTGTGATGAGCCCTCCAAAGTGGATTGGAGCCTTCTGCGTACTCCTCTTTACAGCCAACACGCACGTCAAGAAAAACACGCCCCACTTACATTCTTCTCGCTTCAGCAACTTGTGTAGGAAAAACAAGTCTATCTCTTGAAACTTGCTGAAAGACAGATCACCACGAGTGAACAAGGTGGTGTAGGGCATGCGGTGAAGAATCCGCACGAACGGATGTTCGAAATCCGCCACCGCCGCATTGTGGTAGCTCACGGATTTGTCGGGCGGCACAATCACTAACTCAACAAAGATGGCATCGTAGTCTATCATGTTGTCTGGCTGCCGGTACTGATCTCACCCATGATTCCAGATGTAGATGGAGTTGAACTGCTTGAGGGTAAGAGTGTAATCATTGTTGTACAGCCAGAAAGAAACGGGGCCTTTAATCCATTCTCGATCAGTGGCGATGATGTCATTTGGCACGACTCATATATCCAGCGACGCCATGAATTCCGCCACAAGCTCTTTGTATGTGGGCCATTCACCAAGGAATGGCTGGCCGTCGGCGTGGAAGTCTATCTCATCGGGCCTCCTGCCCGTATGCCTTGCCTGTCCCTTGAGAACGTAGGCAAGATTGGCCTCGAACCCAAGATTGCGGATCATGTCCCAGTCGACGTAGCGGGTCGTCTCTATCTTTCTCTTCATCAATTCCTCGTAGACCTTCTTGACCTCCACGAAAGGATGGACAATCCGCGGACATGGAGTAGATGCAGTAGGTGGAGGGATGAACTCGGGGATCTCCATCAGATCTGCCCGTGAAGAATAAACACCGACTGTATGCACCATCGTCGCAAAGAAAGGAGGAATAGAAAATGGAGTTCGGTGGAGATCGGAGAAGACAATATCCACTCGATGATGGCTCGGGGAAGAACGCGCTCCTTGGATGCTCGTAGCCGGGCTCCGGTTGCTCAACAAGATGCACGACACAAGTGGAGGAAGAAAACTCTGAAGGTGTGATGTCATATGCTGACTATCCCTCCCTTTTATAACCGTGGTCGGCGCCACTGTGTGCCCATCGATACCATCAACACGAGTCGATGGTATCGACTCCTAGAGCACAATCCGTCTTCCGCTAGTATCGACGATTGTCGATAGCCTGATTTGGGGGCCCGGATCGATGGCGCGTCGATACCATCGACGCAAGTCGATAGTATCGACTCTTCCCACAGATCGACTCTCTCAATGCAGTGATCGCCGTTGATTTCCTCTCATGGATCGGTGACATGTAGCGTCGATACCATCGACGCAAGTCGATAGTGTCAACTCTTCTTAGGGAAAACACCCTCGCGAGGCCCGACCGCCGCTTTCTACCTGTAACTGGGTCGATACCATCGACAAGCCTGTCGATGGTATCGACTTCACTGAGAAAATTTTCTTCTGAATATCTCCAGAGATCTCGCGAGTATCGACACCCGTGTTGAGACTATCGACCTCATTTTGGCGAGCCACCTGATGGTATGTCGATACTATCGACGAGGCCGTCGATAGTATCGACTCACTGAGATTTTTGCAGTCACCTTCCTATGCCAAACTCGATACCATTGACACAAGTGTTGATGGTATCGACCCTGACTCAGTCCTACACATGGAACAAATGATCAAGGTATCATTTTTACACTAAAACAACATCAAATCAAACCAAATTACAAATGTGAAAGAAACTAAACTTAAGCTACCGATGGTTGGGTTGCCTCCCAACAAGCTCCCTTATTTAACGTCTTAGGCTAGACGAAATTAAGCTCATCATTCATCTGGAAGCGCAATGAGTTTGACCTCATTCACTTTCCTTGTGTAATCCTCACCGAAATACAACTTCAACCGTTGTCCATTAACCAAGAATGTTGTCTCGCCATCACACACCATTATTGCGCCATGTGGCCTGACCACCTCTATGATGAATGGTCCACTCCATCGGGATTTCAATTTCCCGGGATGCATCTTCAACCTGGAGTTGAACAAGAGTACATGATCTCCCTTCTTGAAGATGCACATTTGAATATGTCGATCATGAATCAACTTTGTTCGCTCCTTGTAGATCCGCGAGCTTTCATTGGCATTCATCCTCAGCTCATCAAGTTCGTTCAACTCAAGCAACCTCTTCTTTCCCACTTCGTCATAGTTCAAATTCAGCTTCCTCAGCGCCCAATGTGCTTTATGCTCCAATTCCACCAGCAAATGGCAGGCCCGACCGTAAGCTAGCCTAAAAGGCGTAGTGCCTATAGGTGTCTTAAATGTCGTCCTGCACGCCCACAAAGCGTCCGGTAGCAAGATGCTCCAGTTCTTTCTCGTGGAAGCTACAATGCGCTCTAAGATCTTCTTAATCTCCCGATTGGAGACTTCCACTTGCCCCTATGTCTGCGGGTGGTACGGGGTACCAATGTTGTGCTTTACCCCATATTTTCTCAACAGTGTCGTGAACTTCTGATTCTGGAAATGTGTACCTCCATCACTAATTATCATTCTTGGTACACCAAACCTGCAGAAAATGTATTCTTTGACAAACCTACACACTACGACAACATCATTAGTCCTAGTGGGTATTGCCTCTACCCACTTCGATACATAGTCAACAACTAATAGAATGTACAAGTTAGAATTGGAGGACACAAAGGGTCCCATAAAATTAATACCCCACAGATCAAACACCTCGACCTCTTGAAATACATTGAGGGGCATCTCCTGTCTTTTTGAAATGTTACCTGGACTTTGGCAGGAATCACAATGCCGCACATAGTCATAGTCGTCCCTGAACAAAGTATGCCAGTAAAGACCACTCTCTAGTACCTTGGCCGCAGTTCTAGAACTTGCATGGTGGCCACCCGTCAGTAGAGTATGGCAATGACGAAGGATACTTTCGTATTCCACCTACGGTACACACCTGCGCAACACATCATCCCTTCATTGCTTCAACAGAATAGGGTCATCCCAAAAATAATATCGTAAAGAATGGAAAAACTTCTTTTTCTCTTGGTATGTCCAATCATCTGGGATAATTTTGCAGGCGAGACAGTTAACAATGTAAGAAAACCAAGGGTCTTTAGATTTCACAGATAGAAGTTGTTCATCAGGAAACGTCTCAGTAATGGGTATATGCACATCTTTCTCATCTACCCTTTCCAACCTAGAAAGATGGTCCGCAACCACATTTTCTATTCCCGCCTTATCCTTGATTTCAATATCAAATTCTTGTAAAAGTAAGATCCACCTAATCAGTCTAGGTTTGGCATCCTTTTTCTCCATCAAGTACTTAATGGCGGCGTGGTCCGTCCATACCACGACTTTAGATCCTACAAGATATTGCCGGAATTTTTCAAAAGCAAAAACAATGACGAGAAGATCTTTTTCAGTTGATGTGTAGTTTAACTGTGTGTCATTTAAAGTTTTGGATGCATAGAAAATCACAACGGGTTTATTGTCCACACGTTGTCCCAAAACAGCCCCAACTGCGAAATCTGACACATCACACATCAATTCAAACGGCTTGGTCCAGTCCGGTGTTTGCACAACCGGTGCCGAAATCATTTTTTCTTTAAGAATGTTAAATGCATGTAGACACTTTTTGTTAAAATCAAACACAACATCCTTTTCCAACAACTCAGATAATGGTTTGGCGATTTTAGAGAAATCTTTTATAAAGCGGCGGTAAAAACCGGCGTGACCTAGAAAACTCTGTACCCCTTTAACCGAATTCGGTGGGGGCAATTTGGAAATAACTTCGATCTTTATCGGGTCTACCTCCAACCCTTTTCTAGACACTTTATGTCCAAGCACGATCCCTTCGCTGACCATCATGTGGCATTTCTCCCAATTGAGGACCAAATGTGTGTTCTCACAGCGTTGCAAAACTTTGTCCAAGTTGTATAAACATTCGTCGAAAGATGCACCATAGACAGAGAAATCGTCCATAAAAACCTCCAAACAGTGTTCCACCATATCGTAGAAAATGGCAAGCATGCAACGCTGAAAGGTTGTCGGAGCGTTACACAACCCAAACGGCATACAGTGGTATGCAAATGTTCTGTAAGGACAAGTGAAGGTGGACTTCTCTTGGTCCTTAGGATCAATGGAAATCTGATTGTACCCCGAATAACCATCGAGGAAACAAAAATGAGATCGACCCGCTAATCACTCTAAAATCTGATCAATGAATGGGAGAGGGAAATGATCCTTAAGCGTAGAAGCATTCAATCTACAGTAGTCTATACATACACGCCACCCGGTTACCAAGCGGGTTGTGACAGGTTCATTTAACAAATTATGTGTAACAGTAATTCCCCCCTTTTTAGGGACTACCTGTGTCGGACTCACCCATGTCGAGTCGGATATAGCATAGATGATACCTACAGAAAGGAGATTGATCACCTCCTTCTTTACAACCTCCATCATGCTAGGATTTAGTCGACGTTGTGGCTGAATCACCGATTTGGCTCCCTCCTCAAGCCGGATCTTGTGCTGGCACAATGTAGGGGAGATCCCCTTGATGTCTACGACCGACCATCTGAATGCACCTCGGTGGTTCTTCAACACAATCAATAATTGATCTTCCTCCTCGACACTCAGATATGCCGAAATAATCATAGGCAGCTTCTCATCCTCAGCTAGAAATGCATATTTCAAATGCAGTGGAAGTGGCTTCAATTCTAAATCTGGCGGGCTAATCAAGGACGACTGAAGTGGTGGTGGGAGTTCACCAAGGTCTTCATAGTACCTAGCATAAAAACATGAAAGCACCTGAAGCATCTTGGCACACTCTTGTAGTGACTTGCTTCTCATCCAATCATGTGTTATATTAACTAGGAAGTCTTCGAGAGGTAATTCTGGATATGCATTGAAAATAGAACTTGCAATGGCCTCATCTTCAGTAGAAGGAGTGATGTCCTCCTCTTCATCATTGGGAAAGCCCACAGCCTTGCTAAGAGACACAACCTTGGTCTACTCAATGATATTTATGGCCAGTGTCCCCTTCTCCACCTTAGTCATTACATGAGCCATATCAAAAAATGACTTCCCGAGACAGAGAGAGATATTCTGATCACAGTGCTTCATTATCCTGCATTGTTCCTTAGCTCTTGAATTTGATGTGTTGGAAGGCATTACCATCTCAAACCAATCATCAGTGATACCCAAGGTCAAACGACCTCTTCCCATCTCCAGTATCATGTCAGCCGTGGCTTGGAAAGGTCATCCAAGGAGTAACTCATTACCTTGTTCATCCTGCATTTCCATCACAACAAAGTATGCTGGGAAAACAAATTGATCCACCTTCACCAACACGTCTTCACAAATACCATACGGCTTCACCACTGAATTATCCGCCAACTGTATTGTCGTGTTTCTCGGCCTTGATTCTTTTAATCCCAATTTCTTAAATGTAGAGAGAGGCATCATGTTTATACTTACCCCTGAATCACATAGCACTTCGCCAAATTTCACTTTTCCAATATAGCATGAAATATTGAAGCAACCCGGATCCTGCCTTTTAGGTGGCAATGTGCCCATGATGAAAGAACTCACCTGTTCCTTGAGAATCACAACCTCAGTATCTGGGATTTTCCTCTTCTTTGTAATAATGTCTTTCAGAAACTTCCCGTAGGAGGGAATTTGTTCTATTGCCTCTAAAAGTGGAATGTTGACAGAAAGTTTTGTAAAACTGTCCAGAAACTTCTTGAACTGAGCATCTACCTTCTTGGCTTTCACACTATTGGGATATGGAACCGGGACATTCTGTGCCCTCTGATGTGGCGGCACATATGGTGTCCTCTTCTGGGTCTCCTCCTCAACATGAACGGGTTCTACTATGACATCCTCTGCTATTTCATCAACCGGCTCGGTGATTGGAATAGGAACCTCCTCAGTGGCCTCACCTATAGTTTTTGGCTGGGTTGTGCTTGGTTCATCGGCCCTGGGGTTTAAAATCTTCTTGCCGCTCCATAGCAAGATTGCCTTTGCCTGCTGGTTTCCTCCTGGAATATTTGTATTACCCGGAAAGCCTTGCTGTGCTGGTTTCTTTAAGTTTGCTATCTCAGCTACCATCTGCGCCAATGATGTTTCTATAGTCCTCATCTGAGCCCCATGGCTTTGTAGGGTCTGACCAAATTGATTCATGAATTCCCCTTGCTGCTTTATCTAGCTGGCCAAATGTGCTCATTAATTCTTGATTTTGCTTGATCACTTGATTGAGAAACTCATTGCTCTTATCTTCCGCCACCGATTGCGGTTTTGGGTCGGGGTCCTGGAAGAAATTATTTGGGTCCTTCCAGGAAAATTTCTTGTCCTTCCTCCATGAGTAATCGTTGTTCCTGTACCCCTACTACTGGCGCATGAACTTTACTTGAGCCTCATCATCTGATTCTGCATCTTCTTTTGCAAGCATTTTCTTGGCCATTTTTTCAGAATTTCCCAACACCTCGTGTATGTGTTGTTTAAGAAGAACCCTAAACCTGCAGAATCAAGGTTACTTCTATCATGCTCGGAAAGAGAAAATTAGAAGATTTTGACCTGCGTCTCCTTGTCAAGCCCATGATGCGGGCACCTCCTGAGCATGATCTGAAACCTTTCCCAGGTCTCAGAGTAAGTCTCTCTTGCCTTCTGGCTGAAATTATGGATTTTCCTGATCATATCATTTGTCTTCTCAGGCGGAAAGAACCTTTCAAAGAATACTTCCACCATGTGGTTCCATGATTCCACATATTCATCATCAAGATTGTGCAACCATTCTCGTGCATTTCCTGTCACAGAGCTCGGAAACAACTTCAGGTATAGTGTCTCCTGCAGAAACCTGTCTATTTTTATCATATCGCAGTTCTCCACGAACTGGCTAATGTGAGTCACCGGGTCTTCATTCTTTAATCCATGGAATGCATTTGACTTGACCAAATTGATCAATGCAGGATCAATCTTGTAAGTCAGAATGTTGATCGCCTGCTTCTTGATTGGCCCCTTTGAAGTGGATGAGGAAGACACTTTTATCTTCTCCCATATCGTCTGCTCTTCTACCATGGCTTCTTGTTCTGAGTCGGAATCTATATCTTCCAGATGGAGCTGAACGTTGTACTCTTTGTCGTCAGGTTCCGGCAGTGGAACCCTTGGTGCTTGTTGCGTGTAGTCAGTGTTACGCGTCTGCACCATGCAATGGTACCTGCAAAATGGTAATTTAAGTTCAGTACCGTGCTATAGGACTACAAAATGTGAAAGAGAAGCTATGAATTTCAAAAGTGAAAATAAAATAATAAAATAGAAATGTGGCCTAGAGTGGCCGCTCGCAACACTCGTAGTGTTGACAATTGTTGTGTCCCCAGCAACGGCGCCAAAAACTTGACAAGATTTTACCTTGCATCGAATGCAAGTGCACACGTCAAAGTAGTATAGGCCTTTGTGAGGCCCGAGTCAAACTCAGGGACACTAAACTATCAGTAGACTACTACTAACTATTTGCGATCAGCTAAACCGATTAAGAGAGTTTGAGAGTTGTTCTAAAAATAAAATAAAATAAAATAAAATAAAGCAATCGATTAAGGGTGTAATTTAATCAATTCAGGTGAAGATCTTTAGGCTTGCGGTTTCACCGCGGGTTTTCATTGTATAAATTTCCATATAATAATTCAGGTTCATCTCTCAATCCGGGTAGTGTCTTGTAGTGAGAATTTCCCACTGTCGTGGTACAATTAACTACATATGTCTTGGTTGGTTCCACCATCGTAGTAACCTATGCCCTAAACTAGGTGCATTAGAATCGACCTATGGGTGTCTACCATTAACCATACATCGCCTTGTTCAAGGGATTTGTTAATTAATGTGAATTTCGTCTCTTTTCAACCGTTAATTCTTCTTTCAAAGTAATTAAAGACATTAGATTATCATTATGGTGACCAAGCATAACAATATAATTGAGAAAACGAAATCATACCACGGATTTAAGAGATAAATGATGAATTACTATGATAAAAATGTCATACAATGCTTCCCTAGGCTACTCCCGGTCCTAAAGATGAAGGGGATTAGCCCTGCATGTTCATCTCAGAGCAAAACATGGTTGATAAAAGGGGAAACATGGAGAAAAATGTGAATAAGATATGAAACCCCTTGAACAGAGAAGATCCAAGCGTTCCTCGGTGTAGAATGCGCAATCTATAGCCTTTCGGTGGTGGAAAACGTCTTCTTCGGCTTCCAGAACGGCTGGGGCATGCTTCTGGTCTCCGTTCTTCTCTCCCCCACCTTCTCGGGACATGTGCAGCGGCTAATGACGTGATAGATTGCTCTTGGCCGTCGTCGTTAGGTATAATCACCGAGTTAGGTTGCAAAAGTATCACAGCCGTCAGATTTAGATCAATCTAAAACAAACTTGTATCTGACGGTGTCGATACCATCGACGCGAGTCGATGGTATCGGCTGGTCTTCTTTTCTTTGTCGCGACTGATGCTAACTTGATACCATCGATGAGGGTCGATGGTATCGACTCTCTTAGGCGTCTATTTTGTCTTTTTCCGTCGCTGAAGCTCCACGTGTCGATAGCATTGACTTTAGGGTCGATAGTATCGATTGTCTTCTCGCCAGCAACCTGACGGTAAGTCGCTACAATTGACTTCGCCGTCGATGGTATTGACTCTGTGTTGTTCCTTGCGGCTGGCAACCTGTGGTTGTGTCTATGGTATCGACCACTATCGATGGTATCGACAACAACAGATATGTGTTTTTCCTGAAATTGCAACACAAAACCACATAAGCCAAAATAAAACATATTATTGTAATCATTTATGCTCAAAACAACAAAATAAGGGAGAATTGATGCTGAGAAGGATCATAGACTAAAGTAAGTGAATTATGCACTATTAACCACTAAAATGACCAATAAATGCATAAAACGCGAGTGAAACAAGTCTATAAATGTGACTCAAAATCATCGCATCATCCTTCCCCTTTTTGATTAACCCTAACAAATGTAAATGTTATGGCATCTCCCTAGGTATATAGATCAAGATGTTGATTGTGAGGATTGGATATGACTTGACTCTGGGGACTCATAGCCTCTTCCATCCTCATGCTTGATCATGGGGATTCTCCTAGCTTGAGCCGCAATCATGAATATTTTTATATGCATTTGGATTTGGTAGTGCCTAACTTAAGGAGTTATTTTAGGTTGGCAAACAGTGGGGCCTAAGGATAATGACCATGCTCCTTCCTTCCTAGGCCCTAGGTTCTACTTTGACCTTTCCACTTTAGGGTGCATGAGGGTATGTGGTTAGGCATATAGTAGATTTTAGGTGTTTTTCAAAAGAATGTGAGATTTTAGCTCTGTTACATGGCTTTCTTCTAGAGATTTGCTCGTTCTGTAAGTCTATTTAGCAGTAGTAGCATTTGATGAGATTTGGTCCCTTATTTTCTCATAGTGTCAGTCTGTTAATATCATTTGGCCATGTCCTTCAAGCATTGGCCGCCCCAGTCGTAGATGATGTAGGTCCTTCCCATTTAGGTTTGAACTTTCCCCTGGGATCAACATTCTGGATGACTCATAATATGAGGTTGCCCTTCTATAAGATATGAGGTTGAGACATCTTATTTAAGGCTCTAGTCATTCTTGCTTGATAGCATTGTGCATGATGCAGTTCTTTTTCCCATCATTCTTTAAGTGTTTGGAGGTTGTATGCTCAGTCTCAAATCTATTCGATCTCTAGGATATTTGATTCTTGTAGTATGTGGAGCGAAGGGATTTGCATTTCAATTGGAACGATCCCTTCTCACACACATACCAATTTGCTACCTTCCGACTACAATTCTATCTACTAGAAGTACCTGAAATATTCAGGAAGAGGCCTTCTCCTTTGCTATCTGCTCCTCTTACTCCTGGTCATCGTACAATGGAAAACGACGAGATCTTAGGTATGGCCGCACTTCCTCTTAGTCATAGGCATGACTTAGGGCGAGTTAAAACCTCAGCCATTAGATTAAACAAAGCCTTTAGATCTGCATTATCCTGACCTGTCGGTACTACCAGATACTTTAATTGCAAGGCTGCTAGTCCAGATGTTAGTATTACTGACATAGTTGTTGATAGTACCGAGTTGCTTCGATAATTCTTGAGCAAGATGTTGTAACATTGTCAGTAGTATCGACTTGCATGTCGGTACTACTGAGTCTTCTTGATCCCTTCTGATCCAAACTGAGTATATGTTGGTACCACCAACTCTAAAGTAGGTAGCACTGAGCTATGTATATTCTTCGACATTCACCTAAAGTGCATAAAATTCGAACATAAGCTCTAGAAATATACTAAATAATTTGGAAACATTGAAATTATATTTATTTTCTGCAAATAAGTATCATATGCTAATAAAAGTAAATCATGCACCGTTAATATGAGAGTTGACCAAAAAGTGCACCAAAAGTGAATACAAAATAGCCTTTGAAAACTACAAATAAACACTGCATCAAACTCCTCTAAGCTTAAATGTTGCTCGTCCTCGAGCAACACACTTTCAGGTCTGTTTGAGACAAGTCAGCAAAAGGACATAATAATATGAATCTCATTTCTCAACTATCCCCACTTGGTGGTCCCAAACTAGCCTTCATTAATCACTGAATAATTAACTGCTCTATAGAGACCAAAAATTTAATAAAATACATCCACCCTTAGATCAATGAACACTAACAAGAGAGAAGTTAACATCATAATCAATCATGATTTTGCTTGGTGCATTATGTGATTCCCTATTCAACATTGCTCTTTCCTAGCTATTAATCTACTTGGAACCATTTCTCAATATAAAAATATCCCATATACTTGGGAGTATGGAATAGCCCATGTTGATGTTCTGATGGACATGTGGTAGGCCATCAAAGTGATTGGAAGATGTTTATGCCAGTTAGCATGAGAGATGGTAGTCTTCTTCAGAATCTTGATCAGATTTTTATTAGTGAATTCTACAAATCCACTTATTTATGGTCAATAAGGTGACATTCGATGTTGTTTGAACCCCAAAGAGTTCAGTGACTCGTTGACAATATTAGTGATGAAGTTTGTTCCATAATCTAAAATGATCTCATCTGGTATCCCATACTATCTTATGATGTTGTTCTTGAGGAACTTGATGACTTTTTAGGATGATGCTTTAGTGATGGTCACTACTTCAACCCACATGATTAATTAATCAACTGTAATTGGGATGAAGCAATTGTTGTTTGATGCCTTAGGGTTGATCTTTCCAGTGATATCGATGCCCTAAGCTGAGAATGGCCAAGGCATGGCCATGTTGTAGATTTTATTTACAAGAAAGTTTATATAGTCTCCATGGATTTGACAGGCTCAACATATGATAACAAATTGACAGAAGATTTTTTGCATGTTGTTCCAATATTATCCCAAGATTTGCATTTTTTTGGCTAGCATAACTCCATTCATGTGTAAGCCATAGGACACACCATGGATTTCCTTTATTGGATCTCCCACTTTTGTATTTTCAACACATCAAAAAGATCTATGGGGGTAACTATTCTTCCCCTATAACCCACTAAGAAACTCATCACTTGAGTGTAAGTTGCTCTCTCTAGGAGAGGTTCTCGGTAATGCCTTGGTTTGATAGATACATATTGATGTCGTGAAACTAAGCCCTCTCTTTTTAATTGGGTGCATTGTTGATGACCATGTAGAAAGTTGGTTGAATACGTGCCTCATCTTACTGAGAGAAGGTCTGGCCTTCTTGGATGTCAATCCACGAAGTAAGGGTTGCTAGTACATCACTAAAGGCATTATGCTCTCTTCTGATGAAATGGAAGGAGACATGCTCGAAGATACAATCCAGAGAGAACATGTTTTCTTGGTACGATACCAGATTCTAATGATACATTCTCCAATAATTCTAGACTTAAGAGATGACAAGAAGGGAGTCTCCATAGACTTGTAGTCATCATACCCCTTGTATTACGAGATGGAAACCTAAGATACAGGCTTCATATTCATCCACATTGTTAGTTGCATCAAATTGCAACCACTAGCCACAAGTAGCTTATCTCCATGGGGGTTTTGTATGATCATGCCTATTTTGACTCCTTTTTGGTTTACGGGAATGTCAAAGAAAATTATCCATCTAGAGGGATCCCATGTCTGGTGTGTTTATCATCCCTATATCTTCATCTGGGAACTCATACAAAAGAGTTTCTTCTGATAGCAGGGAATTTGCTAATGGAACTATGAGGGATTATTCTTTTACTTCCTTCATGGGGAGATACGTGATGTCAAATTATAACAACATCACCTACCATTTAATGCATCATCTGGTCAGTGTTGGGCTATCACAGAGATAGCAAAGTGGATAATGCTTGACGATTAGCTATAAAGGATATGTCATCAGATAGTGAGGCTACTTCCTTATCATGTGGATCAAGGCCAGGAAATATTTTATGATTGTAGTGTAACTATCCTCTATGTCATTAAACTTCTTAGACAAGTAGTAGATAGAGTGCTCATCATTGGTTTTTTCTTGACTTATGCCTAGGCCCATTGATGTCTCACAAACAGATAGGTGTACAATGAGAGGAAATCCAAAAATAACTAGCGTTAACACTAGAGGATTGGTGGGGTAATGTTTGAGCTTCTAAAGTGCGACCTCACAGTTTTCATTTTGAGAAGAGTCAATATTCTTCTTTAGGAAATTGAATATTGGCTCACAAGTCAAGTGTGAGTCTAGTAATGAAGTGGATGATGTATTGGAGATTCTCGAGTAGGCCTCATATCTTCTTCTCAGTTCTAGGGGAATGTATATCTCAGATGACTTGTGATTTCCTAGGATCGACTTTGATCTTTCTATGACTAACAATGTATCCCAATAGGTTACCAAATGTAACCCCAAAGGTGTAATCAGTGAGATTCTGGTGCAGGGAGAACCTTCACAATTGTTGAAACAACTTCTCGAGGTTGGTGAGGTGATCTTTATGACTTCTAGATTTAGTGATCATGTTATCTATGTACACCTTCACCTCTTTGTGCATCATGTCGTCAAAGAGGGAAACTATCTACCTTTGATATGTAAACATATGGAATGACAATTGGCTGCCTAGGGAGGTTGACACGCTTGCTTGCTACAAACACAAGAACAGCCTGGAATATAGCAAAGTCAGAGAACTCATGACGGAGGATGGAACTAAATGGGATGAGGACAAAGTGAAGGAGTGTTTCCCAGAAAGCTATGCTAGGATGATATGTGCTATACAACTCAGTCTCAGGAGTCCCAGTGATACATGGATGTGGTGGCCTTCAAAGAATGGGGAGTACTCAGTCCGATCATCATATTGGTTGGGGATGGTAGGAAAAGAGGAAACTAGAAACTATAACTCCTAGCAAGGAGACAAGTTGTGGAAAATGATATGGCAAGGCGGTTGGAGTCCCAAAACAGCCCACTTCTTATGGAGGATATGCACGGGGGATTAGCAACAAGAGGTCATCTATTTGATAGACACTGCATAGAAGACAGCTCATGCATGCTATGTAAGATGGAGAAGGAAACTATACCCCACATGCTCTTCCAGTGCCCGAATGCCACAGAAGTATGGGACCAGACGTCTAAATATGTGCAAGAATGGGTGGAGGACATTAAAGATGCGGACATAACCTTGTCCATGGGGGGTGCTCTGGAAAGGTCATCCCAACAGGAGGCGAATGAAATGGTTTCTGCAATGTGGGTAATTTGGAGGGGAAGGTGCCTGAGGGTTTTCCAAAGCGGTGAAGTACACAGTGGATACTTGCTCCGATGTGCCTTGACCATGATTAGGGCAGACAACATGCAGCATCACCAAGAGGGAGGAGATACCGAGTAGGTTGGTAATGACCAGCAGCACAGGGACATGGAGGACGTCGACCTAGCAACAAGAAGGGTGCAACGAGGGTGGGTGACGCCGGCTATGGGAAGGATTAAACTTAATGTGGATGGATCTTGTAGAGAGGATGGGGGTGGGGATAGGTTGGGAGGCGAGAGATGATGTGGGCAGGTTGGTGGGAGTGGCGGGTGAGAAAGTGAGCACTGGCACAGACGTCACCATGGCTGAAGTGCTAGCTGTGCGGGCAGCACTAGTATGGGCAAGAAAGGAGGGGTTTGATCAAGTGGAGGTGGAGTCTGACTCCATAGAGGTTATCCTAGCATGCACAAAGAAGAAACTGAGGAGGGATTACCTAAGAGTCATTGTTGAAGACATTTCTTTCTTACAACAATTGTTCTTATTTTGTAGCTTGAGTCGTAGGAGTAATATGGCAGCCCATGAGGTAGCCAACTCTGCCCATAGGGGCCAAGTAGATAGTTTCTTTTATGCTTAGAATTTTCCTTCAAACATTGTGATGCTTGTAAATATCGATTTAGCAAGTTAATAGATAACGGGGAGCCCCAATCATAGGGTTTCCCGTCTTTCCCTAAAAAAAAATCTACCTTTGATATGTAGCTCCAGGGTTTTTGAGAACGAAAGGCATGACTTGATAGCAAAACACTCCCCACTCTGTGATGAAGGAGATCTTTTATTTGACTTCTTTTTCCATCTTGGTATGATTATAGCTAGAAAATCCATCCAAGAAGCTGAGCAATGTGTGGCTAGTTGTGTTCTCAATGAGAACAACAATGTGTGGAAGCAGAAAGTCATCTTTCGGAGATGCCTTATTGAGGTTGTGGTAATCTACATAAATTCGTACTTTGCCATATTTCTTTGGAATTGGGAAAATGTTGGCAAGCTATGTAGGATAGTTGACTGGCTATAGGAAACCAACATTATATTGCTTTAAGCTTCCTCCATAATCTTGAGTCTCCATTCTGGTTGTATCCATCTAGCCTTCTGTTTGAGGGGGAGAACATCAGGGATGTTGGGTAGTAAATGGAAACTGATGGATTCATCCAATATAGGCATGTCAATGTAGTTCCAGGCAAACACATTGATGTAGTGGCATAGCAACTCTACCAGTTGTTCTTTGATGCTTTGTGGTAAGCACACTCGAATTTTGACTTTGTGTGGCTTGAGGCTAGAATTGAGGTTGACCATCTTTTTCTCATATTATATATGAAAGGTATGATGCTCCTTTTTCATATACTCTTGGATAGGGACATATTTTAACTCATCATCTTTGTTGTTATAGATTTATGCCACCTCTGTGAAGTAGATGGAAAACTCTCAGAGAGCCTGCTTGTCTTCAAATTCTTTTGGGTTTTATGAATCTTGAACTTTTTGGGGTTTTGTATATTTTGCATTTTTTATATTTTGTAGTGATGAGTTAGGATGTGGCAGAGCTTGAAAAAAAACCACTCTAGAATCTCTACCACATCAGGGTACCATTCTTCTAGCGGGAATTTGTTTTGGTGTGGAGGAAGATCAAGCCCTTAGAACATTGTGGTCATTCACACACCAGTTTGAACCTCTTCTTATTTCTAGAGAGGGTCGATAAGTGTTTGTGGTTGTTCTACGATCGTTGAATCAAAGATGGCTTTGACACCCCATCCTTCAATCATTTCATAGGCATCGTCATACTCGTCCCACGCGATACCATAGTCTTCTTCTACAACCTTGATATATGTAGTGTTGGTGTCATCTTGGTTGGACCATCCGTGATAGACCTAGAAAATTATAGGCATCTGCTTGGGTTGACATTTCCACCTATTCTGGTGTTGGTTTGGCGACTTTCTCCTAGACAACATGGTCATCTTGATGATGTATGATGTTTATTGGTGTCTGAGAGTTCTAGGCGCGACTTAGTAACACCCGGTCTAAGCCTTCTATTGATTGTGTCCTCATTTGGAGGGATGACTTTTGTCTTGGAATGTTGATTGTGGTGGGCGGTCCGGATGCCATAGTATTTTCTTGTGATGATGGCGATCTCCCTAAATCTTGTTACAATCCCACTATAGTCCCCATGGTCATCGTTGTCAACCTCTTGCATGAAGTATGACAATGTCACAGGAATTATTGCCTTAGTTGTATCTTAGTAATCTTCAATGATGGACATGGTACAAGGAAAGTACGGAGGAGAACCATTATGATCAGGGCCATAGTCCCTCTAATACAACACCCTAAGTTGGTTTTCTTCTTCTAATAAGAGGTCTAGGGCTTCGATTCTCAAGTCACGGGTCATCAGTAGGATATTAAGGTAATCTCTTTGGGTTAAGTCCCTCATAGTGGGCCATAATGTTGTAGATTCCCAATACACCATCAACTTGGTGAACTGAGGTTGGGCATAGTACGGGCAATAGAATCCCAATTTCAATCTTTCTACCTTAGAGGGATATAGATGATTTCTGTGTGTCCCTGTCATCGAGAACCCAACCCTATATCGGGATGGATGTTCATCTCCCGTAATTGTTGTGCAAACATGCCAGGGTCACAAGGGAGATGGTGTCTCATTCTGTGTGGAGGCACCCAATATATGTTGGCAATGTGAAGAATCTTTAAGCAAGTAGGATATCCTCATGCTTGATGCATGAATAGATTGAGATTGACAACTTGAAACCTAACGATGTTGTGCCCCATTTGATACATTGGTTTTTGATGTAGTAATGAGGGAACACCCTGTTGTGGTGAATCCATGGTCATCCCAAAAGGAGTGTGAAGGAAAGACTTAGATCCATGAAAATGAACAACATGACAAATGTCTACAGCCTGAAAGGAGTGTGAAGGAAAGACTTAGATCCATGACGATGAATGGGATGGCAAATTTTTGTCGTCCAATTTATCGCTTCAAAGTGATCTCCACTAGAGCATATTTGATTAGTCCATCAAAGGAGGTTTCTTTCCCATGCTATCATCTTTCACAGAGACATGCTGAGACATGCTCCATTGTAGATGAAGCATGAGAGTATCATAAGGTCATTGCATATTGTAGTAGTTATAGGGGCATGTTGTGATTCCCACATGCAAAATATTGTAGTAGTATGTCAGAATATCATCTTTGGAAAATGAGATCAAGTGTTCGTCATGATTAACCTGATGGTGGCTGCAAGAGCTTATGTTTGCACGTCTTTGAGACATAGGCCCCTTCTAGAGTCATCATGATAGCATCCCAATGTGCCAGAGAGTTCTACATCACTTATACCAATGACATTTCTCCCTTAGAAGGATTGTATGGTTTATGAATATTCATGGTCGATCTCCTCAAAAATCTCATGTAAAACCCCTCCAAGTACATATGTATGTTGTCCATAACATAGGTCACTTGGCTTGGAGTAGCGCCACAAAAAATGATATACATAGTAACAAGATAATTGAAACACCATGCATTAATTCAAAATATAGACTCATACAATGTCCTTTTGAAGAGAAAACTGATAATGTAAACTATCTCATCTTTTAAACTAGAATCTAGTACATGAAAGATAGAAGAAATCTAAGGCATAAATCTTCTCTGGAAATTTGATATTGGATCTTCTAAGGTGTAGATGGAACCCCACCAACTAAGACTTGAGAACTTCTACTTTGAAACACTCACTTCAAATTCATTTGCTCCTTGATCTAGCAACATATCACCCCTCTACCATGCAAAAATAGAGACATACATCAGTAAGAGGCACTATACACATTATAAGAAAATAAAGTATATATAATTGACTTGAGAGAGAAAATCTTCACCTGTATTTGACTTGAGCATTCTTGAGTACATGAATCTTATAACATGAAGAATTGAGTAGTAAATATATGCATCTCTCTATGAATGCCCATATTTGGCTATAAAATCCCATAACGACCCATGAGGTCCATGTTTTGAAAAGTATATAAAAATGATCAAATTCCATTTATCTTAACATTAAGATTACCTTGAATAATAATTTAATCTTAAACTTTAATCTTTAACATGATGATAAATATCCCTCTTAAAACTTGAACTTTAAATCCATTAATCATTAATTGTTAATCATAATCTTAAATTTTAATGATCATGATAACTATAAGGCATAGGATATATAAATCATTAAGAAATTTCTATATGAGCATGATTAGAGCATTGAGCTTGAAATTAAAAGCATAATTAATTTACCATCAAACAAAAATATGTATAGTGGAATAACCCACTTACATGGAGGAAGGAAAATCCTAATTTAGCACCTTTGATCTCAAGTCAATTCTAAGTTCCATAAATTACATGATTTATATTAATTATCACCATAAATAACACCCTAAACCCTAATTTGAGTCTCTTAAAGAAACATAGTCTGATACAATGAAATTAGGGTTTCAAAATATTGAAAATAGATTCTACATGGAAAAATCCTTTCCAAAACATATTTTTCCATAATTTTGTTATTATCCTTTGATTTACTATGAATTTCCAAAAACTGACCAATTAGGAAAAGGGGAAAACCCACCTATAAATTTACTTGGTTATAGGCTGTCAGGACTTGCTGAGTTTTCCCACTCAGAGCGCAACACCTCACTTGGTCCCTATACAAACGTGCAATTAGAGATAGGATGCAAAAACCCGTTTATCCATCTAACGAAAATAGCCCAATTAGAATAGCAGGAGCGGAAACGACCAAAAACAACCTCAGATGTTTATCCTCCTTGCAATGATGAACAACAAATGAACCTAAAATTGAGGCTCATGATTTGAAGACCCCAAATCTAGAATTTGTGAAAAACATGAGAATCTTATCCCATGTATGTCTTCCTCATCATCAAAAGAACTTGGTGAACCCAAAAGTAGGTTGTTGGACTGTCAGATGCCCAGAACAATCATCACCATAGTAGGATGGGGTGCATGGATCATACAAAAATGAGGAAGTTGCAGGGAAAACTAAATTATAGATCACTTCAAAGCACCTTGATGAAGGTTAACTACACCAAAAACTAAACCAAATAGGATCATTGGTGTGCATTGCTAAAACAAGGTGGTAATAACATAAAAAGAGGGGAAATCAGGGTATCATGAATTACCTTCATTTCAAGCAAACTAAAGGCTAAAAAAGCTTTGATATTCCTCATATGTGGTCTCCTAAAGATCTTCAGGGTTTGTGGATGATAGGACCATCAGGTAGAGCTTGGGACAAGCTCTACTTGATGGTGGAGTAGCATTTGTGAGCACAAGAGTGATGAGGTGAGAAGCTTATAAATTCTAGTTTCCAGATGATCTTTGATTGCTTTGTGATAGTTTCTTATATAAGTGGAGGCACGTGGAAGGTTGTCTTTCATCTGATGGTTAGTACAAGGGAGGATGGTGGGGTTCCTAGCTAATTGGGGATTCTAGGGCACATAACCCTATTGTACCAGGGGCCTATCAGCTCGAGAGGATGTTCCCATGGTGAAGGAGTAGTCTTGTGGAGCTTGGTCTCATTGGAAAGAGATACCGGCTAGGAGGAATGGTTGCAACATTAAAGAGTCTAGAGAGTACTAGACTTAGGTGGGAGGGAAGCCTTGACATCATGCAGCTTCCTCCGAGTCTGAATCCAACCCAATTCGCACAACTGAAGGCGTGTGACACAATAGTAAGAATGGAGCGTTAAGATAAGATATGAAAATGATGATGTATTTGATTGATTTCAATTATCAACTATATAAGATCTTCTCTCATTAAATTAGGGGGTCAAATGAAGTCCCAATGACTTCGAAATTGGATCATAGGTGTATTAAGAATTCTAGAATCTATCCATTTAATTAAATCTAAGTTTTGATAATAAAAAATTCCATGAATTTTTATAGGTCGTTATCTTAGGGTACATGTATTAAAATATATAATAAGGTGAATTATCATTTCTTTAAGGAACTAGTTGAGTTAAATTTTGAGATTGATAGTGTCCAACCATTTAGGACTTCACATTATATTTAATGCATAAATCAATGGATCATCTTAAGAGTGAGAGAAGGAGTAATTTCTCATTTCTTTTCATATTAGGATGATGCCAAGTTATTTAATGCTTAAAGAAACACGGTATATTATTCTACATTAATGAATCAAAATTTTATAGATTGTGGATATTTCTATTAAATTAATTGTTTAACCTTTATCATAAAAACTCCATTAAGATTTTCAAATTGTACTCATGAAATTTTGGGATGTTACATCTCAGGTGTCAAGAATACCTTTTTGGCATCCATGGTGGGGATGGTGACCTTGTTGGACCCTTCTGTTGTGATGTTGGTGGGGACTCCTATGTAAGTAGTCATATTTTCTTTCCCTTGTTGAGGGGTTGAGGTATCTCTGGTGAGTCTGAGTGTCAATCTCCATGTGTCACAATAAGTGAAGTCGCCATGGATGATATCACAACTATAGGGTGAGAGTTTGTACGAAATGTCTCCTTCAGAATCCATGCCTTCTATGTTTTTGGGTTTGGGTTTGCCTTTTGTACATTGATTGATCATGCCTTCTACCCCTGGTGTGTCCTTGGTATGAGAATCGATCACACCTCTTGTCCTTGGTGAATGCTTGGCGTGCTAGTTGGCTTTTTGATGTTTATCAAAATCATCGGCTTATGTTCCCAGACTGAAGTGGAAATTGAGATACTTCAAGACCAATTCTTGAGTGCTTTCTCTAGTGGAAGAATAAGTCCACAGGGCAAGTCCTCTAGTGAAAAGATCACGACCACAGTGATTGAGGATGGTGTTACCTCTTCTAAAGTGAATGTGTGACTTCCCCAATACCTATGAGTTCTTTCAAGACATGCTTGAGTGCACTGTAAGAGTCATTTTTATATGTTGGCATTGTAGCTCTTTGCAAAGGAATTCAGAGGCTCCCTTATGATTGGAAATTTGAGTAGATATTTGATATCTGAAGGATGGTGCTGAGAAGTGGCGTGAACTTCCTTTTTGGTTTGGAAGTCTCCTCTATTGTGAGAGTTATAGTCATTAGATTGTCATGAGATTTCAAATTACTCACTATCGGAGTAGTGACTACGGTCATCTGCTACATGACTGGATGGAAAGGTAGTGGTGTGTAACCATAGTAGTTGTTTGGCAACCACACACACTGTAAGGCATGCACTGAGGCTTATAACTAGGTGACATCACCTAATATTGCTGTTGTTGAGGTGATGGGGTGTGGACAACTTGGGGTGTTAGTTTCCATGTTGAGGAGACATGTATGGTTTGCAGTTGATGCTTTTCCATCCTAGTAGGGACAAGTATTGCTCCAACAGTGGCATATGATAAGTTTGCCTTTGCCCATTTGGAATTTGGATTAGTCGTTGAGGAGGCGGGCAATGTTTGGAAAGTGAGGCCTATGTTTTTATAGATCCCTATTTAGATTGAGTGTTTGATCTATACACTCTCTTGTATGAGCTTAGGGAAGGTATTCTATTTTTGTAGGGATAAGAGGAAACTGAGAGCCAGTGAGGCAACTCTGATCACCATGTTGAGGGCATACTTATCTTGAGGTTTGAATTCTAGATGATCAACAAGATCCCTCCACCATCTAACAAACTTACAAAAGCTCTCATTCATCTTTTACTACAGTGCCTTCAGGTCCTCCTTGGTCGAGACATGGTCTAGATTCTAGGCATATTGATCAATGATTCTTTCGGCCATCTTGGCCCATGTGGTGATGACGATCATATCTTTCTTTTTGTACCAACATAATGTGGGACAAATCAAAGTCCATGGCAAACAACATATTAGTACCTTGTCATCATCATGGACCTCCATCATATTTGAGAAATATGCCTTGACATGTTCCACTCCCCCCCCTACTAACGTATTCGTTGAATTTTAGAATGTTGAATTTGTCTTGCAGCTTCACATTGGGAAAGTGATAAAAATAACTGAATGTTTTTCCAATGTCCTTTCCTTCAAGGAGTCTAATCTTTTGTAGGGTCTCAAGAAGTAGGGGATATACGACAGTAGGTTCTTATGCAACAACTTCTTGATGTGCATCTGCAACTAGTAAAATGGGCTATTTGATTGTTGTTGGTGATGCCATATTTATAGGTGAAGAGAATCCATACCCTCCTCCCATGTATGATATTGCATTTGAACCTTTGTGACATGTCAGAGCCTACATGAATGGGGCTTCGTCTTCTTTGTTCTTTCCTTTGGCATCCCGTTTAGGTCTAAAGAAGGTCATTGTCATCTCCTGAGTTATTAGGATGGGCCCAATGTCTGTGTATGTTAGACTCTTATAGAGAACTAGCTATAATGTTTCTAGCTAAGGCAGAAGAGAACCCCTCGAGTTGTATGGGAAGAGGATGAAGAGAAGAAAATAAAAGAGTTACTAAGGGTTTTTATATCATCAATTTGCACGCCCAAATGATCACTTCTATGGTTTGGTTTTTGTAATGCTTCAACTACAATTTTTGAATCTGTCTCCACTTCCACCATCTTGAAACCCCATTCCAATGCAATCTTCATCGTTGTGCAGATTGCCTGAGCTTCATCCCAATAGACTCCCCCTCTCCCACTGCCTTTCTCTTCCATCATCGCTAGGATCATGCCTTCTTCATCCCTAATGACTCCTACCATTCCAATGAAACCTCCTTGGTTAACCACTATGTCACAGTTTAGCTTCACCCTTCCTCATTGGGGCTTCATCCATGCTGGTGTGGATGATCCTACATGTGTGTCTCCTTGTCCGTCGAACCCTAGATAGTGCCATACTTCCTTGTAGGCTGAACTTGATGCAGGAAAGAAAGGAATGTTGAATGTTTATTTGAATTTAGGTCCGTCTTGGGTGACTATTACATCAGGCATGATGACATATTCCTTGCATTTCTATACCTCTACTGATTTTTTTTCTTGTTGTGTACGACATATACCTTGGAGGTTCCATCAGATTACCAGTCCTTATCATTGCTCGCAGTCATCTGGATTGATCATTGGTGTGACCGGGTCAGGTATGGGATTCTTACTATTCCCATGATATCCTAAAACTACCATTAGTGAGAGTCTAAAGTGGGCTATAACATTAAGAGAAAAATAGCATATGCTTTGGTACGGTTCTCCCGACACACATTATGTTAGTCAAGAATTTAAAAAAAAAGTACCCCTCCTTGATGGGAGGAGGTGCATGAAAGGGATGCTTGTTGGGTGTGTTTTATAGTGACTTTTTACACTTCTTCACACACAGTTTTAGCTCATTCTGTCCCAAATTAGCCTCTATTTATATTCATTTTGCCACACCTTTTAGTTTCTTTGCTTATCACATGATGTTGATTGTAGATATGTATTAAAAAGGTCAAATTGGAGATAACCTAACTCAGATCCAACCTCAATGGGACTTCCCCAAGTTTTGCAGCTGACCCAAAGAAAATTTCTGAAGAAACGACAGAAGACATGGCGTGTTCTATTAAGAACACAACATGTTCACTTATAGGTAGTCTCATAGGACAAAGAACACGTCGCGTAGTATTAAACACATGGTGTGTGATTCTCTAGTAGCATCTAGTCCAGATCAGAGAAAAGACGTAACATGACATGTCCTTCATCAGATACGGCATGTTCCTGGTAGATGACGACTGTCTGCACCTTTCTGCCAAAGAACACGGTGTGTGTTTATTCAGACATGATGTGTGCCCTTCATTTGATTCACTCCTTGAAGATAGAAACACAGTGTGTCTAATTCAAACACACCATGTATCTCATTGCTATGACAACACTAAGCAAGCACAAATGACATGACACAGCATGTTCAACAAAATACACATCATGTCGTTGTCAGTTTCTATAAAAATGAAAATGACTGCCTTTCGTTTTAAAAGCAAATGGGAGCCTATGAGGTAGTTATGCTCGATCATGTTGAAGTATTTTACTCCCAAGAGAAGTTCTAGAGCAGAGGAAGGCAATTTTAGGGTAGAAGAAGGTGGTTTCTTGGAAGAGAACCCCCATTTTACTTCATTTCTTCTTCATTTTTTTCTCTAGAGGTGCAGCATAGTTACTCTCTTCATTCTAGCTTTTTGGGAGGGAAGTTGGTTTGAGTTGGATCTTTCTAAGTGGTTGAACTTCATCCTCTAGCTGGAGTTCACTTCTCTTAGCCTACATATGTGGTTCCTCTAGCTTTTCCTTCTCTTAAGAATGCAAAACTCTAAAATTATTATCATGTATCTTCATATCTTCACTATGGACGAGTAGAGATCTTTTCTTGAGCATGGGAGAGTAGCTCCCATGCCATTGTTCATGTGAACTCTAAATTTATGCTTATTGCTTTTTAATTTGCTTTCTTTCATGGATGCCTATGGTATTTTCTTGCTTGTATGCTAGGCTGGCCACCTTTTATACATGTTTTATGCTTGCCTTGTGATTCGGAAGAATGCATCAGGAAGTATGGAGTAGGTCTATGGCAATATTCTCTTGACCATGAGAGTGGCTAAGGATTATTGAGGGTTTTGGTTGGGTTTAATACTAAACATAGATGCGGGAGCATTATGTGAAGCTGAGAACCATCTCATGGCATTGGGAAATGCATGACAATGAAAACCTCCTTGCTTATTAAACATCAATCTTGTTTCTTACGTTCATGTGATATAATGGAAATGGTAGTGAAATCATATGTTTAAGTTCCTAATCATTTAATCAATTATGTTGTTTAAAACCTTTGTCTTGTCTTCCTTTTCTTAGGTCTATAAACAATCAAGTTTTTGAAATTTGATTTAGATTAGGGGAAGTTAACATGTTTGTGCCTAACTAGCCTAGCTCCTCGTGTTCGACACTCGACTACATTGATTTTCATATACTTGCAGTTGATTAGTGATTGGAAATCTTTTCCTTTTTAAAACTCTCAAAAAGTTTTTGGCTCCGTTGTCAGGGAGCTATGGTAGTTTTTAGTTAGAGTAAAAGTGTAAACTAGTAATTGAGACTAAATCACCACTATCACATTTTACCTTGTAATATCTCTTAGTCTTGTGAATCTCACTCAAATCCTACTTTTGAAGTTTCATGCATCATTCTAAGAGAGGTCTACAAATCTCTATCTTCTTAGATCTAGAGATAGAACACACTTTTAGTAGTTGTGGATGAGCAAGGAGAAGTGAGAACTCTTCAAACTTAGAGGGATCACAACCATCATCACCACCACCATCTGCTTCATCCTTTGAATCAGTCATACAAGAAGAACCAACCATGGAGGACAACCTTCTTTTGAAAGACTTCACTATACCATCTGCCGCAAACATTTGTGGAGACATTGATCTACCTGCGATGGAAGCAAACAACTTCTCCATTAGTCCTTCTATGATGCGGATGATCCAGCAAATCCCGTTTCACAGGTACTGCCAGCGAAGACCCAAACCTTGATGTAGATGAATTCCTAGAGTACATGAACACCTTTAAAATCAATGGTGTATCTGCTAATGGAATAATACTTCTACTATTTCCATTCACCTTGAGAGATAGAGCCAAGGCGTGGCTTTTATCACTTCCTAATAAGTCCATCAAGAGCTAGGATCAACTATTAAATGATTTCCTTGCAAAGTATTTTCCACCAAGCAAAATAGCTCAACTGAGAAACCAACTCACAAACTTTTCTCAATTAGATGGAGAGACTTTGTATGACACATGGGAGCGGTTCAAGGACCTGCAACGACTTTGCCCTCACCATGGATTGATTAATTGGTTGCTACTTCAAACATTTTACAATGGACTATTCTACAACACCTACATGACATTGGATGTCGTAGATAATGGAGGCTTAATGAATAAGTCTTATAGGGAGGCTTATGATATCATTGAAGATATAGAACTCAACCACTGCAAATGGGGGTCGGATAGAAAGGCACAATCATCTTCTACACAAAGTTCTTCAACCGGAAAGCAAGGATGAAAGCATAGTGTTGATGCAGTTGATCTAATTGCAGCTAAGCTAGATGTCCTTACATAAAAGTTTGAGAAGATGACTACAATGCAGATCCAAGAAACTGAGGTAACTTGTAAAGCTTGTGGATTTTCTAGACATACTTCTTCTACTTGTTTTGATCCTAATATGAATCAAGAGAACCAAGAACAAGTGAATGTCACCGGGATGCATGGGAACAAGCAATACAATTCCTATTCCAACCCATACAATCCGGGATGGAGAGATCATCCTAATTTCTCATACCAGAACACTAGCAATGTGCAAAACTATCAACAAGGACAACAACAACCACATCAACAACAAATCTTCAACTGACAATCAAACGGGAATCCACTGGGTTTCAATAACAATAGGGGTTACCAACAATAGCAACAACCCCAAAAATCTTCTTTGGAGACTATGATGGATCAATTTATCTCTACTCAAACACGGCAAAATGAAGAGTTCTGAGGCAATGACAAACTGCTAAAAGATGCAATTGCTCAACGCTCCACTAAAGTGGATGGCATTTCCACCCATACAAGAATGTTGGAAAATCAAATTGCCCAGTAAGCTTTAGTGTAGTAAAAGAACACATCGTCTGGTTCCCTTCCTAGTCAACTGGAGGTGAATCCAAGTGGGTAAGTAAATGATATCACCTTAAGGAGTGGATCTGAAATCCAAAGACCTTCTCCACCCAAGGAGAAGAGCGTTGAGGTTGTTGATGAAGAAAATATTGACACTCCCGTTGATGATAAACTAAAAGGTATAGCTAAAGTACCACCTTATTAAAAAAGCAAGTGCACCATTTCCACAAAGACTTGCAAATAAGAAGGAGGATTCAAAGTTCAGAAAATTTATGGAGATTCTAAACAAACTTCATATCAATCTTCTGTTGGTTGAGGTCATAGTTGAGCTGTCATCATATGCCAAATTTCTAAAAGACATCCTCACCAAGAAGAGGAGGATAGATCAAATTGAAATCATCAAGCTTTCTGAGAGAATGAGTTCAATCATTCAAAATAGACTTCCTGAGAAGCTAGATGACTTGGGAGCTTTCACTCTACCTTACAAGATTAGCAACACCACACTTGACAAAGGTCTTATAGACCTTAGATCTAGCATTAGTCTCATTCCATCTACTTTGTGGCAGGAGCTGGACCTTATAGATTTGAAACCTATGAAGATGGCTATCCAGTTAGCTGATCACTCAATCAAATATCCCAAAGGCATTATGGAGGATGTACCAGTGCAAATTGGTAAATTCTACATTCCTTGTGATTTTTTTGTGTTAGACATGCTTGAAATTCCTTCCAATCCCATTCTCTTTGGGAGACCTTTTTTGAGGACTTTCGGATGACTTGTTGATGTCTGGGAAGGAAAGCTTACACTCCGGGTCAGTGAAGAAGCTATAGAGTTTTCTGTGTTTAATGCCATGAAGGCACCTTCACAAGTAGAAGAACTCTGTATTATCGACTCTATTGACTCTATTGTGGAGGAAGATCATAATGATGCTAAATTGATATTTATCTATTGTGATGATGATGAAGCTACAAATGACCACTCTAAAAATTCTGGAGTATTTTTAATTACTCAACCAAATGCTATTAATGAATATACTTCAATTCTTGATGATAAAGATGAGGAAAACACAACTGGGAGAAAGGTAGAACTCAAAGCCCTTCCACCTAGGCTGAGGTATGCATTTCTTGACCCCGATTCCACTTCTCTATTCATAATCAATGATGAGTTAACTAATGAACAAGAAACTAAATTGCTTGCTGAATTATGTTTATATAAAAATTTCATTGGTTACTCTATTGATGATTTAAAGGACATCCACCCTTCCATTAACATGCAGAGAATAAACATGGAAGATGATGCTAAACCCACTATTGAACCACCTAGACGTTTAAATCAAAACATGTTGGAAGTAGTTAAAAGGAAAATTTTAAGTTGAAAGATGTTGGCATCATTTATCCTATAAGTGACATACCTTGGGTTAGTGCCATTCATGTGGTACCTAAAAAGGGGGTGCAACTGTATTAAGGGAGATAATGATGAGCTAATACAAACATGTATAGTCATAGGTTGGCATATGTGTATTGATTACTGGTGTTTGAATGAAGCAACTCGTAAAGATCATTTTCCCTTGCCTTTTATCGATTTGATGCTTGAGAGACTTGCAAACTAGTCTTACTTTTTCTATTTGTACTGGTATTCCGGGTTTTTCCAAATTCCAATCTACCCTCCCAGTCAAGAGAAAACCACATTTTCATGCACCTATGGGACCTATGCTTACCGTCGCATGCCCTTGGGTCTTTGTAACACCCCAACCACATTTCAATGTCGCATGATGGCTATTTTCTCTGATTTCATTGAAAAAATAATGGAAATATTCATGGATGATTTTAGCATTTATGGAGATTCCTTTGATCATTGCTTGTGCAAATTATCTAAAGTCTTAGTCTGTTGCAAAAAGGTTAACCTAGTACTAAACTGGGAAAAATTCCATTTCATGGTACAATCCGGTGTAGTACTAGGTCATATTGTTTCTAATAAGGGTATTGAAGTTGATAGGGCTAAAGTGGAAGCTATAGAGAAGATGTCTACTTCTTCAGTCAAAGACATTTGTAGTTTCCTTGTACATGCAGGGTTCTACAGGAGATTCATCAAAGATTTCTCCAAGATTGCAAAACCACTGTGTTCCTTGCTTGCAAAAGATGTTGAGTTCATATTCGATGATGCCTTCCATGTAGCCTTCAACAAGCTCAAAGAAACTCTTCTCTCAGCCCCAATCATACAATCATCGAACTGGAGTTCTCCTTTTGAATTAATGTGTGATGCGAGTGACTATGCAATAGGAGTAGTTCTTGGATAGCAGAAAGATAAAAAGCTTCATGCTATACACTATGCAAGAAAAACCTTAGATGAGGCACAAATCAACTATACAACCACCGAGAAGGAGATGCTTGACATAGTATACGCTTTTGACAAGTTCAGATAGTATTTGGTAGGATCCAAAGTCATTGTGCATACAGATCATGCTATATTTAAGTACTTGCTTAACAAAAAAGATGTGAAACCCCGAATCATCCGTTAGATATTACTCCTTCAAGATTTTGATCATGACATATGAGATAGAAAAGGAACAAAAAACAATGTTGTAGATCACCTCTCTAGGTTGACTACAAGTGTTGAAAGTTCATTGCCTATTGAGGAATGATTGCCAATTGAGAAACTATATGCCTTGTCTTCCACACAAGCAATGTGATTCGTAGATTTTGCAAATTTTCTTGCTATAGGACAACTACCTCCAGACTTGATGTACCAATAGAAAAAGAAGTTTCTTCATGATGTAAAATTCTACTACCGGGATGATGTGTTATTGTTTAAGAAATGCGTTGATGGACTCATAAGGAGGTGTATCCCAAACAAAGAAGTTGTAATGTAATTTTAGATTGTCATTCTTCTCCCTATAGAGGACACTTTGGAGCCCACAAAACAGCAACAAATATCCTACAATCTGGCCTTTATTGGCCAAGTCTATTCCATGATGTGCACACATTTATCAAGGCTTAAGACAACTGCCAAAGAGGTGGGGGAAGTTCAAGGAGAGATGAAATTCCATTAAACTCAATTCTAGAGATAGAATTTTTTTATTTGTGGGGTATAAACTATATGGACCCCTTCCCGTCTTCATGAGGCTAAAAGTTCATATTGGTGGCCTGTGATTATGTGTCCAAATGGGTGGAAGCAATCCCTACTCAAGCTCCAGATGCAAAGTCAATCGTCAAACTTTTTCAAAAGATCATCTTCCCAAGATTTGGAGTTCCAAGAACAATCATTTTAGATGGTGGCAGCCATTTTAAGGAGAGAAACTTCAACAACTTTCTTTGCAAATATGGGGTAAAGTATAAGATATCCACACCCTATCACCCTCAAACATCAGGTCAAGTGGAGATCTCTAATAGGCAACTAAAGGCTATTCTAGAAAAGACTGTCTCCAGCTCAAGAAAGGATTGGGCACTTAAGTGGGAAGATGCATTATGGGCATACATGACAACTTTCAAAACATTGGAACAACACCTTTCAAGCTGGTCTATGGAAAATCATGCCATTTACCCATAGAATTGGAGCACAAAGCATTATGGGCAATCAAGTTGCTAAATTATGATCTTAAGAAAGCAGGAGAGAAGAGGCTACTGCAACCGCAAGAGCTAGAGGTTCTATGAGTGGACGCTTATGAGAATGCCAAAATCTACAAGTAGAAGACAAAGAGATGGCATGATAAGAGAATCAAAATCAAAGACTTCAAGGAAGGAGACCAAGTTTTACTTTTCAATTCTAAACTCAAGTTGTTTCCAAGAAAGTTAAGATCCAAGTGGTCTGGACCATTCTTAGTCATACGTGTCTTTCCGTATGAGACCATAGAGCTACAAGGGAAACAATCCTCCTTCAAGGTCAATGGACAACAATGCAAGTTTTACATCACAGGAAATGAAGTTGACAAGGGAGTCACTTGCTCCCTCCAAGATGCTTGATCAAAAGACTAAAGAGTCCTACTCCAGAATTTAAATGGAGGAACTTGTGAGAGTTGACCCCACATTATATTAGAATTTATATTAGTAGTTTGAGTCAAGAACAATCTTTAAAATTCCCAAAAATAAGCTTGACATATGTGCTTGTAATAACTTAAACATTTATACTTGCATCACTATACTTTTGCAGGTGCTGGAAAGAAGCTAAATTCTATAAAAACTCAAACAGACACGATGTGCCTTTATTTGACATGGCGTGTTGCCTCTTGCAGTAGGCAAAAAATGAGAAGAAACTCAAAAACACACGTCGTGTCACTGTCCAGGAGACTAAAGTAATACTCTATTTGGAGAAGAACATGATGTGTCTTCATTTAGACACGACATGTACTTCAACAACAATGGGGAGCATAAGTTATCTAGAAAATAACATGACGTGTCTTTATTTGAACATGACATATCATTATCAGTGAAAAGGATACAATTTGAATTTTTGGATTTGAACACGACGTGTCTTGTAACGCACAAAGGAAGTACTGTCAAGAAACATGTCGTGTCTTTCGATAGACACATCGTGTCTTTTGATGGGAATAGGGGTTTTTAACCCTAACCGGCTGTCGTTTTCCTCACTTCATTCCAGACATGTTGCCAACCGTGTCTGATCCTCCTCTGCTGATGACCAGTCGTGTGCAATTTGGAGCAAGAAACCAGATCTCCAAGCCACCATCGACTACACCAAGGCCATGAAGTTCCCTCTTCTCCATCGATCTTCTTCTCCAGCCCATCAAGACTGGTTCTTTTTCTTCTTTTCTCAAGCTCCAAGAAGAAAAAGCTTAATAACTGACGTTGTTTGGCCCTTTAGGGTGTGAAATCACAGCAAGAAGCTCCATCCATCCCGTCTCCTCCGTCTCTTTCTTTTCCCATACTAGAGACATGTCGTGAAAGCCACAAATCAGATGTGTTCTTTGTGTTCGAGCTGTCACAGTCGCCTAGGTACACAATGTGTCTTTTGACAGACACACCATGTCTTTCTACTGGTTGGCGAGTTCTACAGCAGAAAGCCATGCCGACATGTCGTGTTCACAGAAAGAAGCCATGAATCTGCATCTGCTAGGTCAGCTGTACCAGCATATTATGTGGCTCCTACCCGGCGCAACCGTTCAAAGGTCTTGCCAGCTCCATGTCTCTCACTAGACTCTGATGTCCTAGGGGTTGGTGTCTTTCGATGTTTCAACCATGGCACCTCTCAAGCAGACATCCAACCGCAAGCATGGTGATAGCTCCTCCTCCGCACCAACATACATTTCCATGACCCAGTTCTGAGTCACTCCTGAGGAAGACCCTACACACAAGTTCCTCATAGCAAGGAGGGTGCTTCCTATGCAATTTTCTTGTGAGCAAACTCTCGGCTTCAAGGATGAGGTCTTCATGTGCCTGGAAGATTTGGGGCTAAGCTATGTAAACTGCACGGTATCAAACACTTACCCCCATTTAGTTTATGAGTTTTTGATGACGCTCACTATAAAGAAAGACCCACAAAAGAAGATGGAACCTTATGGTATTATCCATTTCTGCCTTTTGGGTTGTAGTTTTAAGCTTACCTTCAGGCGATTCTGTGAGGTTTTGGATTGTCACTGTGAGGGGGCAATTAGTTATCTGCCAGCTTTTGATAGTGATGAATTCTGGTTTGAGATATCAGATGAGGAATGCCATGATGCCAAGCAAGCTAGGGCGTCCTCTATTCACAACCCCATTTTTCGATACATGCACCGCATTCTTAGTACATGAGTCTTTGCTAAGAAACAAACTCAATGGGTTGTCAGAAAATAGTATTTTTTTCTTTTGGTGGAGAATGATGTATGACTATCAGATCAATGCAGCTTATTATATCCTTACATGTTTCCTAGACACTAAGAGAGTGAAGAAGAGGGAATCTAGAGACATAATGTGTGGAGGCTTGATCACTTTGATAGCAAAAAAGTTAGATGTTGATCTGACAGGTCTCGAGGCTACACCAGGTAGAAACCTGGTAGACATTTAGTATCTACTTTCTATAGGATTGATCTCAAGGGTTGCCAACAGTAATACCAAATTTCGGCAATTCTTTGACAGATCAGTACATTGACATTCCAAATCCTGAGCATATCACATTGGAGAACAAAGATAACTGGAAAGTCATTCTGAACACTGAAGAAGAAGTTGATGCAGCTAGAGCTACTGATGATATTGAGGCACCCCGTACTGCTCCACCACCTCCCTCCACAAGCACATAGATAGAGTAATCATGGGCCATGCCTGATGCCAGGCGTCTATATGGCTATGTGTAGCAGTGGTTTGACCACATAGACAGCTGAATGGACCTGATGGGTCAATAATATTCTAATATGAATGATATGGTTCATCACATGGATAGTTGGCACCTTTCTCAAGACCACTACTCCATGCCACGACGGCACCATCCTACTCCTCTGCAACAGCCTGAGTTTGTTCCACAACCCATGTGGGTTGATATTCCAGATGCTGATGATCTTGTCAGCCAGTTCTTCCCCTCTGGTCACATTGGCCCTGACCCATCCCACTGATGCCCCACCCCATGACAAGTACCTAATTGTTTCCTTCATAGGTTTGATTAATGCAGTGAGGACACTGCAAATTTCAAGCTTAGGGGGATGCAACTGGCCGGTAATGTAGTTTACTTTTATTGTTTTTCATGTTTTTCATGTTGTCATGTCTTTTCTTCTTTCATGTTGTTCTTTGTTTTTCTTTCCTTTTGTGGAAAAATCATGTATGATGTGAGGTTATCTTGATGTAATGAAATGATTTTTCTGCCAAGTTTGAACCATATTGTCCTTTTGCACCTTAATCTGTCATTGAAAGAATTCTAGAAAGCATGCATAGATTAGTTGAAATCCTTTGGCCTTCAATACACGTTTATTTTTGGTTTATACTTGTAGCTTGAACACTCAACTTTTTCATCATTGATTGTCTAAAACATGTAATGGTTTCATTTTTGTGAGTAAATTAACATCACAACATATTTTGGAATACGAGATACCTTTGCCAAGCTCTTAGTGCATTTTTCAACCTTTCTTTCAGTAATTTTTTTTCTTTCAAAACAAATAGATGAAATCTAGCTAATGTTGCTATTTAGTTGACTCTCCCATGTTGTGGAAAATATTTAAAATCTCTTTTATCTCATTTCACCTGCTTACCCCATAAAAGACGGCTTATTCACCCACATATAATGCTAGCCTAGTGTAAGTCTAATTTGGCCACGATGGTTAGGTGGTATGTCTTAAAAAGAGGGTAAAATACCCCAACCGTCACTCCACATGAGCATTAGCCTACATTAACAGCTGAGTGCCAGAACCCATAATCCATTGCCATATAATTTTTGGGAAAAGAGGAGAGTGCAACTAATTATGTAAGTATTTTCTAAGACTTCATCATTTGCATCCTTAACAGCTGAGAAATAGTGATGTTCATCCACTAGTTGTTTGGCTTGGTTATCAAACTTTTGTTTAATGTTGTTGAGTTGATTGATTCATTAAATTGAAACCACCCTTGTTGAACTTAAGAAACTTTTTCATTGATGTTTAAGTTGAGTTGATGGCCATGAGTATAAACCGTTGATCATTATTGGTTGAACATTGCATATCTTTCTTTCAATTAATCTATGCATGAGCTTGAAAATTCTTTCATGTGTGTTTCTATGTTCTTTTTGCTTGAGGACAAGCAACGGTTCAAGATTAGGGGGATTTGTTGTGTGTGTTTTATATCGACTTTTTACACTTCTTCACACATAGTTTCAGCTCATTCTGCCCCAAATTAGCCTCTATTTATATTCATTTTGCCACACCTTTTAATTTATTTGCTTATCACATGATGTTGATTGCATATATGTATTAAAAAGGTCAAATTGGAGATAACCTAACTTAGATCCAACCTCAATGGGACTTCCCCAAGTTTTACAAATGACCCAAAGAAAATTTCTGAAGAAACGATAGAAGACACAGTGTGTTCTATTAAGAACACGGTGTGTTCACTTACATGCAGTCTCATAGGACAAAGAACACGTCGTGAGTTATTAAACACACGACGTGTGATACTCCATTAGTGTCTAGTCCATATCAGAGCAAAGAGGTAACATGATGTGTCCTTCATTAGACACTGTGTGTTCCTGGTACATGAAGACCGTTTTCACCTTTCTTCCAAAGAACACGGCTTGTGTTTATTCATACACGTCGTGTGCGCTTCATTTGATTCACTCCCTGAAGATAGAAACATGACGTGTCTAATTCAAACACATTGTGTACCTCATTGCAGCGACAACACTGAGCAAGCATAAACGACATGACATGGCGTTTTCAACAAAAGACACGTCGTGTCGTTGTCAGTTTCTGCAAAAATGAAAATGACTGCCTTTCATTTTAAAAGCAAACGGGAGCCTATGATGTGGTTATACTTGGTCATTTTGAAGTGTTTTACTCCCAAGAGAAGTTCCATGGTAGAGGAAGGCAAATTTGGGGTAGAAGAAGGTAGTTTCTTGGAAGAGAACCTCCTTTTTACTTCATTTCTTCTCTGTTTTCTTCTCCAGAGGTGCAATAGAGTTACTCTCTTCATTCTAGTTTTTTGGGAGGGAAGTTGATCCAAGTTGGAGCTTTCTAAGTGGTAGAACTTTGTCCTCTAGCTAGAGTTATCTTCCCTTAGCCTGCATCTGTGTTGCCTCTAGCTTTTCCTTCTCTTAAGAATGCAAAACTCTAAAATTACTGTCATGTATCTGCATATGTTCACTATGGATGAGTAGAGCTCTTTTCTTGAGCATGGGAGAATAGCTCCCATGTTGTTGTTCATGTGAACTCGAAGTTTATGCTTATTGTTGTTTAATTTGCTTTCTTCCATGGATGCCTATGGTATTTTCTTGCTTATATGTTGGGTTGGCCACCTTTTATACATGTTTTATGCTTGCCTTGTGCTTTGGGAGAATGCATTAGGAATTATGGAGTAGGGTCTATGAAAATATTCTCTTGACCACGAGAGTAGCTAAGGATTATTGAGCGTTTCAGTTGTGTTTGATACTAAACATAGATGCGGGAGCGTTATATGAAGTTGAGAACCATGTCATGGCATTATGAAATGCATGACAATGACAACCTCCTTACTTATTAATTAGCGATCTTGTTTCTTACGTTTAGGTGATATAATGGCAATGGTAGTAAAATCCTATGCTCAAGTTCCTAATCATTTAATCAATTATGTTGTTTAAAACCTTTGTCTTAATTTCCTTTTCTTAGGTCTATAAACAATCAAGTTTTTGAAATCTGATTTAGATTACTAAAAGTTAACATGTTTGCACCTAACTAGCCTAGTTCCTCATGTTCGACACTTGACTACATTGATTTCTATATACTTGTGGTTGATTAGTGAGTTTAAATCTTTTCCTTTTTAAAACTCTAAAAAATGTTCCCATATTTCTTGCATTTTTCTCATGATGAAAGACTTTTGTAGTTCTTTCTTGATGTTTCTTTTTTGGTGGTTGTTCCTGCCACTAGCTTTGTCTATATGAGAGGATTGATCCACCTTTGTATGGTATGTATTTTGTCAATGCCCTGGTGAGTAAAAAAAATATTGTGGAAGTGTTTGTTTCATCGATAAGTTCTCCAAAAGAATTATTCAAAGTAGGATGTAAGGTGTGGTATTGAGGGATTGATCAAGAGTAAGGTGACCCTTTCAGTTCTATTGACTATGTTTAATCTATCACTTTTCTCCCCCAAGGTTTCCTTGTCAAGAGGGGTTACCAAACTTAAACAACATCCATGACACCATAGTTTTCTCCTAGCTTTAGAGGTTTCTCTGGATATTTCTTGTGAGGAATAGTTGGCAAGGAGGAAGGTTATAATCTAGGACCATCATGGGGCGGATCCAACATTGCCGAACAATGTCTTGCATGATGTGGAGGAACCAACCTGCTAACCCAATTTTCAAGGATATATTCTTATTTTTAGTTTGTTAATATTTAAAAAAAGTTGTCTCATATTGTTAATCTTTGAGAAAGATTGTTTTAAATTGTTAATCTTTGAGATTATTAATATATATAGAAGAATGTTTAGATTGTTAACCTTTGAAAAAGATTGTGTGAGATTGTTTATCATTGAGAAAGATTGTTTGAGATTGATAGTCTTTGAGAAAGTTTGTTTGGGATGGTTAACCTTTGAAAAAGATTGTTTGAGATTGTTAATCTTTGAAAAAAATATTGTTTGAATCTACACATGGAAATGGGTTACCAACAATCTCAATTTTATTTCAATAGTGAAGACAAGATATATTCATAGGTTGTAGACATTCCCCTTTTAGATCATGAGTTTAGGTCCATGTTACGTCCATGCTCAAACATGACCTATATAAGAGGGGTTGGTCCTTATCTTCTTTATGGATGGATGTCACTAATCAAGGGATAAGTCAGGTTCAACAGATAAAGGTACTGCTCTTGATACACCTTGTCACTGCGGTGGACATAATTAGTCATGAGTTTTAGGAGAGTGGGATGATTTTAAGGCCCTTGGATGTCAAACTTATTTCTACGTCAGTACCTAAAATGCATCCTGTATCATTTCCATGGATCCGACGTGAGGTTGACACTCATTCCATGACACATGGGTTTATAGGTGTGTGAAGTGCATGTGATCAGTTTTTAGCAATTTTGAGCAAGCCCATAATGCATGATAGTTATAGATATGTAGACAAAACAATAGCAACAGTATAGAAAACATCAGAGTTTGAATCTAACTTACATCTTCTGTTCATTCTATATATATTTTTTGTGTTTGTATTTTCTCTTTTTTTAAGTATTTTACCTTTTCTTAGAAAAGAACAAGGGAAGCAAACACTAAACTTGAGAAGGGAAGTAAGGCCAAAACTCCTAGTCAGTTGTCAACGACAATTTCCAAAAGCAAAACAAGATCAGAGACAAACAATCTAAAAGATCAAAAAATCAAAAGGGAGCAGGGATGGAGGATTTCCTTGATCCATGCACCCAAAGGTCGTGGATCAGAGTGATCTGCCACCCTATTCCCTAAAAGATAAAAAAAGAAAAGAAATAAATTGTAAAAAAATCATGAAGATGCTTAATCCTCAAAATATGACAATGGGAGTTTGATTCAAATCATCTTGTATATCCCTAATGGAGTCTCCAGTCTATCACACCATGTCCAAAGAAGGGGGATCAAAGAGAGATATGCATGCAACAATGCTTCATCCTTTTTTTGGTAGTTGAATGCCACATAAAAAAGAAAACTTGTTTGGAGTTGCCACTGTGTTTGAGAGAAAGATGAGGAAAAAGGTATGTCAAGAAGCCACAGAGGATTCTGAGTGATTATCCTAGATGCATAAAAAGTAGGACATACAAGTGAAACCATAGATTGAATCTAGTGATCTAGTTACGTGGGGAGAATTAGTAAATGGTATCAAGTGCGATGATGTGATGAAATATTGAGAAATCCAAGATTTATTTAATTAAAGAAACAAAACAAGATAAAAAAAGTGAATTTTTGTTGTGGGAGGGCTTTTTGGGCTAGATATGTCCATGTCTTTCCCTTCATTTCCTTGAAATTCCTAGTTTTTAGGTATGTTGTGGTCTTAGTAACCTCAGGACCTCCCACAACGGGTGTCCATAATTGGCAATTAAGTCTGATGTGTAGGATGTTCAAGGGTGACTAGAAACGTATGCTTGAAAAACTCGATCTAACTTTTTAGAAGTAGTAAAAGAAACAAATATAAGAGAAATAGAGCACTTATAGTAAATAACAGATAAAATGCAACAATAGGTAAGGTTATGTGCAATAATAACAGACCAAACATTAAACATATAGTAGATTCAGTAGTTTAGGCACAACAAATAGAGTAGTTTACTGTTCGACTGACCTAGCAGGGTAAGTGGTTCTGGAGGAAGGGTCCTATGATCACCTATAATATGAAAATAAAACAAGAGGTAGTCATTTCTATTGCTTTAGGAGAGATGAAAGGGGCCTAGAATTCGTTGGATATAGGGGTCTTTTTATAGTCCAGAATTAGGGCTCGGCATTCTGGACATAATCTTCTAGAAAATGTGATGGATCGCACTGGTGCGCCACCCTTGGCATGCGGATCAAGACCATCTTCCCACATGGCACCGATGGATGGATTTGATCCACCTAGGTGTCCTCCAAGTAAAAAAAATCTCATATTCCCAATACTTTCAAGAATGTTCTTGGGAAAAAAAGAGAAAATTTGCACAAAAAGTTAATTTAGGGTTATCTCTTGTGAAAAAAAGGCAACTCAAAAGGAAATATTTAATTCTTGACAATTCTAGTGGGATATTTATGGTAAGATAGTCTATTCTAGGAAGAAATGAAGATAAAATTGCACCTTTGGTCTGAAAGAAGCTTTCTTTTTAGAAGAGCCCAAACTAGGTGAAAGTGAACAAAAATGGATGTATTAAATAGGCAGAAAATGTAAAAAAGATGGGAAAATGTGAAAATTGGGTAGTGTATGGATTCCATTTGCCGGAGAGTTGACATTAATCATGATTTTTTGCTGAATGAGAAAAAAATGGGGTGTCAACAATTAGTATAACATCGATGGTAATAGTATCAAAAACCTATATTGTATTATATAGCTTTATAAATAATTTCAATCAAAAACTAGTTTAATATTTTGAGTGTACATGTCCTAAATAGTCTTTTTGTCAAATTTCACTTTGTTTAGACCTTGTTTGACTCCTCATATACAATAGAAAACAAAGCATATGTTTGAAAACCTAAAATATCATATATTGATTGATGATATTAATAAGCCTACAATTATCAATGATTTATGTTGTCACATGCTTTTATCAGCACTCTCCTATTTTGGACAAATGATAAATGTTCCTCTTTTATCCACTTGATCATTACCTGATCCTAGGTTAGTCTTCCAGCTATAGGAAATCATCCCACCTATTTCCTTCTCATGTTGGGACTCTAAAGTCCTCATGATTATCTCCCCCTCAATTTCCTCTCTAATGTCCCCCTTACCGAGTATTATACTTCATTTAGCTTTAAACTTGAATTCAAACCCTTGAAGACCTAACTTTTTAGGGTTTCATCATGTATAGATTTCAAACCACCTATGACTCCATTTACTCCTCTAAATTATTTCCATAATTGAAGGAGGAGTCCCATGAATCCACCGATATAAGAGGTGTAATAAACAATTTTACACCAACGTAATACCATATATAAACCTATAAAGCAATGCATTCACTCAGCCTAACTTTCACCTATTGTGGAGGTTATTTTTAACCTTTGCATCAATCAAACAGGGTCAAAGAAGTTCTCTTATGTCACCAAAAGCTTAGGAGGTCACCAATTCAGTGAAAGTTTATCCTAAGTTCCACATCACCCTTTTCTACTCAAGGATATGGTTTCATGTTTCTTTGATTTCAATTCTACCCTGTTACAACCTTCACACAATATTTCTTCACTGGTGACTTTTCCCAATCATCTTAATGTAGTTCCCATGGGTTCTATTCAATGACATTTACACTGATGCATTTCTCAAAGTCCTCCTAACTCATTGACACAATGTGCTATTTTATCATTTCCACCCATTTCAAAACCTGAACCATGAGGTTTTTGACACTGGGAAAGTGTGACAAACACATCTTGAGTGTTTTTAACATGAGCCTATCACATGATTCATGATACAAATATTGATGGTTTCTAGTAATACTAGCCATGTTTCATTGTTCTATGAAACAATCAAACCAATTTTCTGACTTACCCTTACTTTGTTTCATCATGTTGCATGATATCATGGTCATTTGTGTTTTTACTATTTTATTTTCGTATGGTGTTGTGCACCTTCATTGTTGCGAGCATAAAGCCATGTGACCAACTTTGGGTGGGCCTCAACAAGGCACACCCGGGTTTTTGTGTTTTATTAGTTAATGTGACACTTTTTGGTTTCTACTTTAACTTCTACAAGCATACGCCACTAAAGTGGGAAGGGGTAGGTCCATAAAACCTTATATGTCACTCTTTTTTATCATCACATCAAACTCAAATGTCAGGTTTTAGATCTTTGATACAACTAGCCTAAGGTTGAAAAATATATGACATTTTCCTAATAACTTCATAATCCCATCATCGAGATGTAGTCAAACAAAGCACCAATAAAATCTAGAAATTTGATACTTCTTAATTATAATGACATATAGAAAAGTAACTTTTTATGAAAGATCTTTATTATGTAAATCACAAATATAATTCTAAAAAACTAATGCAAAAACAAAGTCACAATGTGAAACATACCAACATCTTCATATTTCACCACTTCATTATCCTCATCACTTGACTTCACCCTGAATTCAAACTTCATCACAATACAAGGATTATATGGGCACATCATTTTTATTCTAGGAAAAAGCACATGGTGTCCTAACACGCAAGAGTGAACTATATAAAATCTTGATCCTTAATCATATTATTAAAGACAATATAGGTAAGTTCTAGGATAAATGAAGTGTTCCATTATAAGGTATGGGTTTTAGGGACAAAATATTTCATTGTATCTAATATCATACTTTAAGTGGAACACATGAGAATATGACTCATTAATAAATGGAATAAAAAGAAGACATCCCACATGCCAAACCCCATAACATTTTTTCACATAGCGACACATATTAAATTATACATCATTTGGGTATGTTTCACATAAGGTTTTGGAAAGCGCGAAGCGCGAAGCGTGTGGATTTCCCTTCTTGAAGCGGGAAGTGGGCTTTGAAGCGGACTAAAGCAGGCGCTTTTTGAAAAAACAGCTGAAGCGGAAACTTTCACACTACCAAATGTATAGAAGTGAACAAAAGAATATAATGATTAAATATATATTAAGTCACTAAGGTTCCATGCCAACAAGGTTGAATACATAAAGGAAAACTATATAACGAAAACTAGTCCTAAAATCACACATGAACAACTCAATTCTATATCCAAAAGATCAATTACCCTTATGGAGGTCTTGGGCAACATAGCCAAATTTTTTGAAAGTTTGTTTGCCTACCCAATTCTCTAGAACATACATATTACTGAGTAGAAGCTTACTTCACATTGGGATGTCATAAAAATGATAATCATTGCTCAAAAATATAATTTCATTCAACTAACTTAGTAAAATAATTTACAAATCTCATATCTCAAGTTCCACAATATAAAACTTAAACTTTGAATTAAACTAAACTAGTACATAGTCTTAACAACAATTCAAAAACTAAATTAAACATCATATGATAGTTGGCACCCCACCAGGTCTAAACTCTTAGTTTGCCTTTATCATGTTAATATTGAGCTCTCGGGCCTTATGAGTTGAAATGGAACATAGTGGCACGTATGTGCAATTGAAGCATAAGTTATGGCACTTAAGGTGCAAATCATGAGCTCAATTGGAGCATAAGTTACGGCACTCAAGGTGCAAATCATGAACTCAATTGGAGCATAGTTATGGCATTTTGGTATAAATCATGAGTTCAAGTGGAACATCAGTTGAGCCTACGGGCCTTATGAGCACATTTTTTGCATAACAGTAGAGGACATCATAATTGACAGCTGAGATCATATCATGTGAATCCAAAATTTATTGTTCAATTAGTTTTCTATTTTTCATCATTGCCAAGTTACTATTAAGTTATAAAAATACTCAATGTTGCTTACTCTAATGTGTTTTCCAATCTGAATGCATGGATGGGGACGTGCTGTCGACAGAAGGAAAGAATAAAGGAGTGTAACCAAGGAGCATACATCTCAAGGACATATTAGGAGTTTAGCACTGGTGGGGTTCCAACTATAATAGAATGATGTTTTTAGTTTATTTCAAGTTATGAGAAGCATGTATGCCTTTGTAGTGTAAGTTCATGTGAGAATTGAAATTGTATCTTGTGATGGTTATATAAACTATATTTTGTGAAATGATTTTCAATTTGTGACATCCCCAGTGAGAATTATGCTTCTGCTCAGTATTATACATGTTTTAGAAAATTGGGGTGTTACAATATATATATATATATATATATATATATATATATATATATATATATATAGAGAGAGAGAGAGAGAGAGAGAGAGAGGGAGAGAGAGTCGGGCTAGTGTACACTCGAGTGTACCGGAGGCACCATACACCTCAGTCATTTTTAAAGATGCGGTAACTTTTTTAAAAATCTAAATCGTTGATCTTCTTAATCATCTTAAGAACATAGTATATAATAAATTTTAGCTCATTTGGACACTTATAGGTCGTGCATCTAAAAGAGGCAAAAATCATGCATTTCAAATTAGTTTTGTGCGTTGATTTTGTTGTCCTTGGATGAGTGACTTACACTCATCCAAATGAGTTCAAATTTTGTATGTGGCCTATTATTATTGTAACCATGAAGATCAATGGATTATATTTTGGAAAAACATGGTCTAGATAGGCAAACATCATTGGAGTGTACGATGTGATCTATACACTCGAGTGTATTCTAGCCTGACTATATATATATATATATATATATATATATATATATATATATATATATATATCAATTAATGAATAGGATGATCCCAAAGAGGACAACAAGTAAAGTAGCAAGGATCCCATCAAAGAAAGAGGAAAGCAATTACCCAAGTGGATTACAAAAGAACCTTTTAATAGATTGTTGATCAATATGTGAAGAAACATAGTTGAATCTTGTAAATTTAGCAGTTATAAAATACATATAAATATTAATATGAAAATTATAAATAAAAAATAAAAGGTGGATTGAATCATCTGTAAAAATATGGGGTACCAGCACATAAACCAAAAAGAAGAGGCATCACTACCTCAATCTAGCAACAAATGATTAATGGACATAAGAACAAAGTTATCCTAAAATATGCATCACAACCTAGTTTTAAATATAATAATTTATGACAAAAGGGCATCACCACCTACTTATAGGGAAACATGCATCACCACTTAAATGCGATATGAAGAAATGAAGACACATCATGCATCACCACCTAAAGTGTTGATATATCTTACATTATGCTAGTTACCATAAGCAACATGCACAGTAATAAAGAGACAATATTTTATTTAGTGAAAACCATCACTTAAGTATCTAGATTTGACCATATCACAAAATGGATGAATGTAGGATATGCGACGACGTGTAAAACTTGTTAATTAGGGTTTCCATTAGGCAAATGGATCAAGTACACAAGTAGGGTGAAAATCTAGGATCATAAATCAAGTTTCCACAATAGATTTCAATTTGTGATTCCAATAATCCAACAAGAACTATAGAATCAATCCCAAGAAATAGGACTGGATTAGGTCTCATCAATACAATCAGTGGATTCCAAAATCATTAACCTCTGTGAGGTCATAGAGAGAGAACTTGGTCAATTTTTCAACGTGATCAAAAGAGAATACAACATACTGGTATTGAAATCAACCTAGATTTTAATCTAAAGTCAGGCTTAGTCCAAACCTAGGGTAATATTAGCACAAAATTTTACATTCACTCAATTACATTTCACAACCTATAATCACCTTTTCATTATCCATGGACTAAGTAAAGTGATACCATTATGTAGAGTGTTTTTTATGATTCCATAAGATATTTACTTCTAATTTCTAAGTTATAAATAATTATGATTTTTACTAGTTCTGAACAATTGGAACTCAAAAACGTTGTAATGATACGTAGAACATAAAAGCTTGGGTGTTCCTTGCTAAGGTGACCCAGTCATAGTCGGCCACATAGTTGTAGAACCACTGCAAATAACGTGTGGTGCCATGAGAAACATACATTCCACTTCTATGCTAACCTTATTGAAGTCTAAATTCATACAGGTTGCCATTCATATAGGAATGACATTCTCTGCTAACCTTATATACGTTTAAATTCATACATGTCGCCTTTTAGAAAGGAATGGTGGCTTATCTTGGTGTCTGCCTACCTTTCTAATTAATATATCAATTCATACTAAACTCCAAATCTCTGGGCGATCCAATTTCCATTCACATTTGGTTGCATTTTCAATTCACTTCCCAAGTACAGCAATGGTTGAATTTGTCATCGTTATCAATTTTGAATGGTAGGGTTTTACTGATTAATCAGTCATTCTGAATGACTACAGCGAACAAATATCCACACTAAGCTTGGTTTTGCAAATTAGAGATTTAGAGTGTAGCTGTCTGGTCGTGAAAGGGTCCCCTGAAAGTTTTGGTTAGGCTTACACAGCCGAAACTATAGGTGGGTTTGAAACAAAATGCCCTTGACCTGATCCATACCCGATTTTTGTCACACATTATACATGTTTATACTAATCAACACTAATGGGTTTCAAATATATAATCAGAAACCTGCCCTAAGCACGATTAGAAGTCACAATCAAAATCAGAAACATTATAGTAATTCAGCAAAGACTTAATACTTACCATTCTAAGCTCTATAAAGTTTGAATTTAGCGAGGCAACACTTCATGCTTCCATCACACAATCACTTATCTGATTTACAAGGAAGCTTGCAAGAGATCCGAACAATCATATGAGATAACAAGGCCAACATTACGAAAATCCAGAATTCCAAAAGTGGTTAACAAGATGATAATTAAAAGTTTGTATCCAAAATTCCCACTAGTGATAACAGCTGATGAGTCTTGATCTGATGAGAACAAGAACAAAACTCACAAGTCTGTCGTAAGCACGATTAGAACTCTCAATCAAAATCAGAAACATCATAGCAATTCAGCAAAGACCCAGTACTTAGCGAGGCAGCACTTCATGTTTCCATCACACAATTACTTATCTGATTTAGAAGGAATCTTGAAAGAGATCCGAGCAAGAATATGAGACAACAAAGCCAACTATATAAATATCCAGAATTCCTTTTTACAAGATATATCATAACAAAAGTTTATACCAAAATTCCCACTAGTGATAACAGCTGATGAGTCTTGATCTGATAAGAACAAGCACACAACTCGTAACATGATCATATATAGATTCTAACATAAGACCTCTGAGTATCATATAACTATTGTATCACATCTGTTAGAAATCTTTCTTATAGTTGATATACCATGTCATATAGTATAACTATTCAAATTCCATCACACAAACCCATATCTGAACTAGGAGGCGAAACTAGAACAAGCATATGAGACAGCAAAGCCAACAACATGATATCCAAAATTCCACTGGTGGTAATACGAAGATAACTGAAACTTGTGTCCGAAATTCCACTAGTGATAACAGCTAACGGGTCTTGATCTAACAAGAACAGCACTAGCCATAACTGGATGATATACGTTGATATACCATATCACATCAGTTGGAACATCCTACAAAAGAAAGACCCTAATCCAGCGCACACACAAGCTGATGTCATCGTTATCAATCTTTTTTCTTGTAACTAATCAGTCATTCTGAATGATTTTTAGCAAACAAAAATCTAATCTAAGTTGGTTTTGCAAATCAATGTAGCTGCGTGGTTGTAGTCAGGTCCTCGGAGGTTGTGGTCACCCTAACATAATCTGCATGGGGGTTTGAAAGAAAATGCCCTTGTCCTGATCCATACCAGATTGTAATAGGTGCCTCATTACATCTGTTTAGACCACTTAGCACTAATACCGTTTGAAATATATGATAACACAATCTGTCCTAAGCGTGATTAGAACTTGGAGTCAATATCAGAAACATAATTAGCAATTCAGCAAAGACCCAGTACTTATCATTCTAAGCTCTACAAGATTTGAACTTAGAGAGCAACACTACAAGTAATTTCCATCATATAATCACAATCTGAACATGAAGGAAGCTTGCAAGAGATCCGAACAAGCATATCAGACAGCAAGGTCAAACTATAAGATATACAGAATTCCAAAAGTGGTTGACAAGATCATATATACCTTCTATCATAAGACTTCTGAGTATCATATAACTACTGTATCATATCTGTTAGAACATTCTTACATATAGTTGATATACCATGTCATAAAACTACTCATATTCCATCGCACAAACCCATATCTGAACTAGGAGGCGGCGAAATTAGAACGAGCATAATAAACAGCAAAGCCAACAACATGATATCCAAAATTTCCACTAGTGGTAATACGATGATAACAGAAACTTGTATCCAAAATTTCCACGAGTGATAATAGCTGATGAGTCTTGATCTAAAAAGACAGCACCATTCAGAACTGGATGATATACCAGTTGGAACATTCTATCATAAGACTTCTGGGTATCATATAACTATCCTATCATATCTGTTAGAACATTCTATCATATAGTTGATATACCATATCATATCGTATCTGTTAGAATATCCCACAAAAAAAAGGACCCTAATCCAGCACACTCACCAGCTTCTGCCGTGTGTTTGATATACTTACCAAGTCCCCATGCGGAAGAGGTCACCATTATCAACATTAAACTGGGACATGAGCAGCCTCCCATAGAGCTCGCTTATGTTCCAGTCAACCTCTTCAGCGGTCGAGAATGTTTCAGGAGTCGGCACCAGTGGTTCAGCTGGCCGGTCACCAGGTTTGTAAACCATAAGACGAGCCTTATCACCAACATCAGTAGTGAGAGCAAGGGTTTCAACATGGACAGCTCCACAAGTCGCATCAGCAAACCTATTGTTCCCATCAACTTCATCATAGAGTATCGACTTCCCACGCAAGTCAAGCTCAACCTCCCTCGTCGTCTTCCCTTTCGACGCCCCATGAAGAAGCTCGATCCCAGCTACTTCCCCAAACAGTTCACCACCCAGGATCATTCCAGGTAAGATGGCGAGCGGGTTGGAGATTGTGAGGTTCTCATACTTCGTCAGCCGCACCCAGGAATCCGGGACGCCGTACTTGGTCATCACCCACATCTCCCATTCCTCCATGTCAATAAGGTGGAACAGCGCGATGGAGGTCGGTGATGGCGACGAGGAGGAAACAGCTGGGCCATGGTAAGGGAACACAGTGTTGTGCTGGGCCTCCTTCTCGACCAGCGCCGCCGGGAGCCGGATCCAGCGGAACTGCTCGCCGTGGACATGGTACGCCATGATGGTGTTGGTCTGCTTCCCAAACACACCACGTCTGTGGCTCGTCGTGGAAGCGTAGGTCGCGTAATGCAAGTAGCCGTTCGCAAACGCCATCGGTCCACGAGGGTTCGACAAGATGTACTTGGCGTTGGGTGTCTTGAGCTTGTGCCAGGTACCGGACTTGACGGAGTACAGCTCGGCACTGACGGGCTCGTCGTGGAGCCACACCTTCATCACGACACGGAGGACTTTGAAGTCGGCGCTGGCGGCGTCGTAAGCCAAGCCGAGGCAAGACTCGAACCGGTCGACGAAGTACCCCTTGCGTGGACTCTCTTTGCCGTCTTCAGAGATTGTTGTGACCGAGTCCTGGTCGGTGCTCTCCCTGACGAACGGCGGGTCCGGGAGGGACAGGATGCGGTGGGTTGTGGGGTTCCAGAGGAAGAATGTGTGTGTGAAGTGGAGTAAGTCGTCGACGAGCAGGACCAAGCCGGCGCATGAGGCTGCGACGCGGAAGAACCTGTTGCCTGGGCGACACATATAGCAACAAAATGCCTCCCATTCCGCCTTGCAATAGTAGATGTCAATTTGAATCAAGTGGTGCAGTCTGGCTTTCTTGTATAGAGCAAACAAAATTCAGAATAGAGGTGGTTTGTTTGGGTCAAGTGCACCCTCTCCCATCTGTTGTCTAAATCCTACGACACACAGTCCCAGATGCTAAAGTCAGCGATCTCGCTCGCTACAGATGACCATCATCATCACCACCATCACCACCACCACCACCACCACCACCATCATCATCATCATCATATCTAGCAACAACAACATGATGATGATGCAATAACGTGTTGGTCATCAGATGGGAAGAGAGTCATTAAAGATAAAAAGTTAAAACACAACAAAAAATATATATACACAAATAATAGATAGTTGTTTAAGAAGAGAGAGTAAGTGGAGGAAGGGAAGGTAGGGGGAACCACACTAGTTGGCAGGAGGGTGGTTTCATCCGGATGTGAAACACACATATAACCCTCTTTCTTTAAGGGATCATGATTCATATATAAAAGATCGTTCACGTAAAAATTAATGTTACACGAACAAGAAATGGGACCATATATGGGACCATTTTTGTCCCCACATATGTGTAACAACAAAATAGAGGAGGGAAGCACCTCTATTTTGTTATTATACATATGTGAGGACAAAAAGAGTCTCATTTTTTGTCCCATTTCTTATTCCTGTAGCAAAACCCTTCATGTAACACTACACTAATCATATGTGTCACTTAAATGTTACACTTTGATATATGACGAATTGCATATCACATATCGGATAACATGCAAATGTATCAAGTGCAACCTCTCCCATCCGATGTCTAAATCCCCACACCGGCAGTCCCAACTTCTAAAGTCGACGATGTTGCTCGTTGTGGTGTTTGTCCATGGCTCAGGGCTTGGGTATGTATCATCGTTAGCACACTATATCCTTTCTTTGGTTACCCCCTAAGCAATAGCCAAACAAGGAAAGGGTTGGTGGGGTGTAGCTCATGTGAGTGACTCACTATCTTAAACATATGTATTGTATTTGTAACAGTTATTTATGAGCATCGTTTTATTTAAAAATACTCATTATAGGATATATAAATATATATTATATAAATATTATTTACAAAAATATATATAATTTATACACTTAAATGATAAATAAATAAATAAATATATATATATATATATCCATCACTATCTAATACCTTTATTAGTAAAATTTGAATTTAAAATCTATAATGTTCTTCATAATTTTATCACTAATTACAAGTACTTGTATATTAATCTTCCTTATTCTCCTTGATGTGCAGTTGACGCAGGGGTAATATCACCTACCCACCATTCTCCCGATCCCCACCTGCCATGCGTGTCAGTTTTTTTTTTCTTATAATTTTTAAACCATAAAGAATTTTTGGATGAAATAAAACACACTACCATCCTTGTAAAAACTACATTCCAACAAGACCAATATTGACATATTTTCAAAGAAAAAAAAGAAAAAAATAATGAGAAAGGAGAGAGGAGGGAAGTAAAAAAGTAATAAGTTATGATAGGTAATATGCTTAATATGTTGTTAATGCACACAATATTAGATAAACACATAATAACAAATGAGTCAACTATTAACATAATACGTCCAATATGGTGTTAATACGTCAAATATATTAATAAACACAAAATTCTTATTTTGCGTGCTCATCATCATCATCATCATCATCATCATCATCATCATCATCATCATGATCATCATCAACAACAACAACAACAACTACTACATCAACATCGACATCATCATGATTTACTGTTATAGATAATGCACGTAATTGTGTGATACATGCTCTTAAATGAATAACAATGCGCCTACTTGTATGGGAAATGCACCTACTTGTCTGAAAGATGCGCCTACTTGTATGAAAAATGCACCTGCTTATCTGACAAATGCTCATAATTGCCTAGCAAATGCGGTTACTTGTATTGTTTTGAATGCACCAACTTTTGATTAAATATTGAGCTTACTTGTATAGCAAATGTGCACAATGCTTCTTTTAGTACAACCCTTAGATAGGTTGGGAAGAAAGATGACATGAGGAACAAAGTAGCTCAACTGTAGGGGAGTGCCAACAACTCGTCTATACTGAGAGGGATCTGGAAGTGACATGGTCCTTCGCCGAAGTGAGGTCTGCATTGGAGTAGAAATTTGAGGAACTACTATCAAAGAATGCAACTCCACTTTCTCAACCTCAACTAAATAAGGCAATTTCTTGGCTTGAGAGTGTTGTATTCATTCATTTATTCATTGACATTTTGGATTCTAGGATGGGTGTTGACTTGTATGGCAAATGCGCCTACTAGTCTGGAAAATGTGCCTACTTGTATGACAAATGTGCCTACTTGTTAGTAAATATGCCTACTTATATTGTCCTGAATGTGCGAACTTTTGATAGAATGCACCCACTTTTCACTAAACACACCTACTAATGCCCTTAGTGCGCCTACTTGTATATAAATACCCATACTTATATGACAATGCGCCTACTTGTATATAAATGTGCATACTTGTATGCCAAATGCGCCTACTTGTCTGGAAAATACACCTACTTGCATGGAAATATGCCTACTTGTCTATCAAATTCGCCTACTTGTCTAGCAAATGTGTCTACTTGTATTGTCCTGAATGTGTCAACTTTTAATTGAATGTGCATACTTGTATGCAAATACGCCTACTTGTCTGGCAAATGCGTCCACTTGTATATAAATGTGCCTACTTGTATGCCAAATGTGCCTACTTGTCTGAAAAATGTGCCTACTTGTATGGAATTGTGCCAACTTTTCTAGCAAATGTGTCTACTTGTCTGGAAAATGTTGCCCACTTGTATTGTTCTGAATGCCCCAACTATTGATTGAATGTGCATACTTATATGAAAATGCATCTATTTGTCTGGAAAATGTGCCTACTTATTTGGCAGATGCGCTAACTTTAGATTGAATGCGTCCACTTCTTAGAGCATGTGCATAAATAGTAAATTAGCATAAATCTTAACATAATGCGTCCAAAATTTATAGAAAAGTACTCAATTATGGTGTGAATGCATCCAATTATGATGTGAATACGTCTACATTTTAGATGTTGTAAATTTCTCTCTCTTAATTTTTCTTATTGTTATATATTTAAATTTATGTTGTATATCTTTTTTTAAAAGTATATCAATATTAATATTGTTGGATTCTATTTTTCATAACGAATCCAATAGCCTTTATTTCAATAAAAAATTCATCATGGATCAAAAGTTATTAGCAAAATAATTTCTCTTTCTTATTTTTTTCTCTCTGTTGTCCTTTGTTATACACATGCCACGTGGCAAATAAAATCACCCCACATGGGCAGAAAGAGGGAAAAGAGGGGGGGGAGAAACCACCTGAATGTGGCTGGATGGGAGCAAAAACCACCCACCCGCGTCAAAAGAGCGTGAGGGACTGGGCGCGCCGCCTATCTATTTTCACTCTCATATCTCGAGACTTTTCAACTTCTGGTACTATATTACAGTCCCAAAAAAATGTTTCATATTCTGCATTTATATTAATCAAGGACGAAATGTGAGATTTGGTGGAAGAAGTGTGCTCTATATCATTACTCTTAGGCTTCTTTAGCTAAATCTAGCCGTACCATCCTCTTTTTCTCGTGTTCTGTACATCACAAACTGAAACTGAAATAATATGAAAACATATTTAAAAGCTATACAATTATTGTAAGGTTCTTCACGTTGTATGTCAAAAATTTCAAAATAACAATTGTTTATGCTATGTATTTCTACTTTGTTTGGGTCTAAGTCTACACTCTCACATCCACTATCTAAAGCCGGCGGATGTCGCTGCTGCAGTGTCTGTCCATGGCTCGACGTCGGATATGTATCATCCTTAGCAGCACACTGTGTCACTGTCTCCTTTCTTTGCTTGCTCCCCAAGCAATAGCTAAACAAGGTAAGGGTTGGTCGGGTACTGCTCACGTGAGGTTGGGTGAGGTTCGTACCCACTACTTAATACTCGGGGCTCGATTCTGAGCTCAGACACCGACCACTCGTCACCACCATCCGCTCTCTGCTATCTAGGGCTTCCGGCAAGCCACAGACACAAGCTTCCGACGGCCACTGCGTCTCTTCTCGACGGACACTCACCCTACCCTTGTCTGAGACATGGCCGACGCCGTCTCTTCCACCACCACCACCACCGCCGAGTTCCCTACTTCCATTCTCGCCCACATCTTCGACCACCTCACGGTGAAGTCCCTCGCCCTGTGTTGCTGCGTCTCCAAGGTCTGGCAAGCGGGTCCGGGAGGGACAGGATGCGGTGGGTTGTGGGGTTCCAGAGGAAGAATGTGTGTGTGAAGTGGAGTAAGTCGTCGACGAGCAGGACCAAGCTGGCGCATGAGGCTGCGACGTGGAAGAACCTGTTGCCTGGGTGAGCGGTGAGTGGAGGCGGCGGTAGGGCGCGGAGGAGAGGGAAATCGTGGGTTTGGGTTGTTGTCGTCTTGCGGCAGTCGTCGATGAGAGTGGCGGTGGTTGGGAGGCCGTGGAGTGTGTATAGCTCGTCAACTGATCTGGGGCAGCGGCGAAGGAGTAGGAGGGGAGGGTTGAGGGAGGTGTCGGTGAGGGTGAGGGTTGTCGTGAGTGCGGCGGCGAAGTGTTTGGATAGGAAATTTGGGGATTTTATGACCGCTTGCCAGACCTTGGAGACGCAGCAACACAGGGCGAGGGACTTCACCCAGAGGTGGTCGAAGATGTGGGCGAGAATGGAAGTAGGGAACTCGGCGGTGGTGGTGGTGGTGGAAGAGACGGCGTCGGCCATGTCTCAGACAAGGGTAGGGTGAGTGTCTGTCGAGAAGAGACGCTCTGGCCGTCGGAAGCGGTCGATCGAGTTGTCTGTGGCTTGCCGGAAGCCCTAGATAGCAGAGAGCGGATGGTGGTGACGAGTGGTCGGTGTCTGAGCTCTCTGTATCGAGCCCCGAGTATTCAGTAGTGGGTACCAACCTCACCCAACCTCACGTGAGCAGTACCCGACCAACCCTTACCTTGTTTAGATATTGCTTGGGGAGCAAGCAAAGAAAGGAGATAGTGTGCTGCTAATAAGGATGATACATATCCGACGTCGAGCCATGGACAGACACTGCAGCAGCGACATCGCCGGCTTTATATAGTGGATGTGAGAGGGTGGACTTGACCCAAACAAAGTAGAAATACATAGAATAAACAATTGTTATTTTGAAATTTTTGACATACAACGTTAAGAACCTTATAATAATTGTATAGCTTTTAAATATGTTTTCTTATTATTTCAGTTTCAGTTTGTGATGTATTGAACACGAGAAAAAAAGGATGGTACGGCTAGATTTAGCTAAAGCCTAAGAGTAATGATATAGAGCACATTTCTTCCACCTAATCTCACATTCCGTCCTCAATTAACATAAATGCAGAATATGAAACATTTTTTGGGATGGTAAAAAAAAGTTTTTCATATAGTACTAGAAGTTGAAAAGTCTTCGAGAGTGAAAATAGATAGGTGGCGCGCCCAGGCCCTAAAGCTCTTTTGACGCGGGTGGGTGGTTTTGGCTCCCATCCAGCCACATACAGGTGGTTTCTCCCCCCTCTCTTTTGCCTCTTTCCGTCCATGTGGGGTGATTTTATTTGTCACGTGGCATGTGCAGAACAAAGGACAATAGAGAGAAAAAATAAGAAAGAGAAATTATTTTGGTAATAACTTTTGATCCATGATGAAATTTTTGTCGAAATAAAGGCCATTGGATTCGTTAAGAAAAATACAATCCAACAACACTAATATCGATATACTTTTAAAAAAAGATATACACTATAAATTTAAATATATAAAAATAAGAAAAATTAAGAGAGAGAAATTTACAACATCTAAAATGTAGATGTATTCACATCATAATTGGATGCATTAACACCATAATTGAGTACTTTTCTATAAATATTGGGCGTATTATATTAAGATTTGTGCTAATTTACTATTTATGCACATACTCTAAGAAGTGGATGCATTCAATCTAAAGTTAGCGCATCTGCCAAACAAGTAGGTACATTTTCCAAACAAATAGATTCATTTTCATACAAGTATGCACATTCAATCAAAAGTTGGGGCATTCAGAGTAATACAAGTGGGCGCATTTTCCAGACAAGTAGGCACATTTGCTAGAAAAGTAGGCACAATTCCATACAAGTAGGCACATTTTTCAGACAAGTAGACACATTTTCCAGACAAGTAGGCGCATTTGCATACAAGTATGCACATTCAATCAAAAGTTGACACATTCAGGACAATACAAGTAGACACATTTTCTAGACAAGTAGGCGAATTTGTTAGACAAGTAGGCGCATTTCCATGCAAGTAGGCGTATTTTCCAGATAAGTAGGCGCATTTGACATACAAGTATGCACATTTATATACAAGTAGGCGCATTGTCATATAAGTAGGGGTATTTATATACAAGTAGGCGCACTAAGGGCATTAGTTGGTGTGTTTAGTGAAAAATGAGTGCATTCTATCAAAAGTCCGCACATTTAGGACAATATAAGTATGCATATTTACTAACAAGTAGGCACATTTGTCATATAAGTAGGCACATTTGCCAGACTAGTATGCACATTTTCCATACAAGTCAACACCCGTCCTAGAATCCAAAATGCCAATGAATAAATGAATGAATACAACACTCTCAAGCCAAGAAATTGCCTTATTTAGTTGAGGTTGAGAAAGCAGAGTTGCATTCTTTGATAGTAGTTCATTGAATTTCTACTCCAATGCAGACCTCACTTCGGCGAAGGACCATGTCACTTCCAGATCCCTCTCAGTATAGACGAGTTGTTGGTACTCCCTTATGGTTGAGCTACTTTGTTCCTCATGTCGTCTTTCTTCCCAACCTATCTAAGGGTTGTACCAAAAGAAGCATTGTGCACATTTGCTATACAAGTAAGCTCAATATTTAATCAAAAGTTGGCGCATTCATAACAATACAAGTAGCCGCATTTGCTAGACAATTATGAGCATTTGTCAGATAAGTAGGCGCATTTGTCATATAACTAGGCACATCTGTCAGACAAGTAGGTGCATTTCTCATACAAGTAGGCGCGTTGTTATTCATTTAAGTGCATGTATCACACAATTACGTGCATTATCTATAACAGTAAATCATGATGATGTTGATGTTGTTGTTGTTGTTGTTGTTGTTGATGATGATGATGATTATGATGATGATGAGGAGGAGGAGGATGACGATGATGATGATGATGAGGATGATGAGCACACAAAATAAGAATTTTGTGTTTATTTATATATTGGGTGTATTAACACCATATTGGACGTATTATGTTAATAGTTGACTCATTTGTTATTATGTGTTTATCTAATATTGTGTGCATTAACAGCATATTAAGCATATTACCTATCATATTTTATTACTTTTTTACTTCCCTCCTCTCTCCTTTCTCATTTTTTTTTCTTTTTTCTTTGAAAATATGTCAATATTGGTCTTGTTGGAATGTACTTTTTACAAGGATGGTAGTGTGTTTTATTTCATCCAAAAATTCTTTATGGTTTAAAAATTGTAAGAAAATTAAAAAAAAAACAGACACGCATTGTAGGTGGGGATCGGGAGAATGGTGGTTAGGTGATATTACCCCTGTGTCAACAGTACGTCAAGGAGAATAAGGCAGAATAATATACAAGTACTTGTAATTAGTGATAAAATTATGAAGAACATTACAGATTTTAAATTCAAATTTTACTAATAAAGGTATTAGATAGTGATGGATATATATATATATATATATTATCATTTCAGTGTATAAAGTATATATATTTTTGTAAATAATATTTATATAATATATATTTATATATCCTATAATGAGTATTTTTAAATAAAACGATGCTCATAAATAACTATTACAAATACAATACATATTTTTAAGATAGTGAGTCACTCACGTGAGCTACACCCCACCAACCCTTTTCTTGTTTGGCTATTGCTTAGGGGGTAACCAAAGAAAGGATATAGTGTGCTAACGATGATACATACCCGAGCCCCGAGCCATGGACAAACACTATAGCGAGCGGCATCATCGGCTTTAGAAGATGGGACTGTCGGTGTGGGATTTAGACATTGGATGGGAGAGGTTGCACTTGATACATTTGCATGTTATCCGATATGTGATATGCAATTCATCATATATCAAAGTGTAACATTTAAGTTACACATATGATTAGTGTAGTGTTACATGAAGGGTTTTGCTATAGGAATAAGAAATGGGACCAGAAATGAGACTCTTTTTGTCTTCACATATGTATAATAACAAAATAGAGGTGCTTCCCTCCTCTATTTTGTTGTTACACATGTGGGGACAAAAATGGTCTCATATATGGTCCCATTTCTTATTCATGTAACATTAATTTTTACGTGAGCGATCTTTTATATATGAGTCATGATCCCTTAAAGCAAGAGGGTTATATGCATGTTTCACATCCAGATGAAACCGCCCTCCTGCCAACTAGTGTGGTTCCCCTACCTTCCCTTCCTCTACTTACTCTCTCTTCTTAAACAACTATCTATTATTTGTGTATATATATTTTTTGTTATGTTTTAACTTTTTATCTTTAATGAGTCTCTTCCCATCTGATGACCAACATGTTATTGCATCATCATCATGTTGTTGTTGCTAGATATGATGATGATGGTGGTGGTGGTGGTGGTGGTGGTGGTGGTGGTGATGATGATGGTCATCAATAGTGAGCGAGATCGCCGACTTTAGCATCTGGGACTGCGTGTGGCAGGATTTAGACAGCAGATGGGAGAGGGTGCACTTGACCCAAACAAACCACATCTAATCTGAATTTCGTTTGCTCTATACAAGAAAGCCAGACTGCGCCACTTGTTTCAAATTGACATCTACTATTGCAAGGCAGAATGGGAGGTATTTTGTTGTTATATGTGCCAAACAACAAAATAGAGGAGGGAAGTAAAATAATTTTCTCCTCTATTTTGTTGTTTAGCACACAAAACAACAAAGTGCCTCCCATCACTACAAAAAAAAAGATATATTAGCTACAATTATTATAACTACATATATTCTATTTATAGCTAAAAGTACATTTCTTTACAAATTATAACAATATAAGTAAAACAATTATAGCTAGTTCTAATAACTACACATTTTGACTACATACCTTGTTCAACTACAATTTTTGTATTTACTTCAAACCCGTCTACCCTCCTCCCCATTCTTCCCCTCTTCCAAAATAATAAAGACGCTCGAAAATTTCAGTTTTCGTGCGCGCTGGGTATACTTGTTCCCGATTGGCATGACCAACATCCCCTCTTCTCCTCTGGTCAAATGCAAAAGCATTACACACCTTCCCCCTCTCCTCCACCCTCCTAAATCATGCTCTCTCCCTCATCTTCTCTGTTACCTTCACCCTCTCTAGTACCTAATTCAATCATGCTCTCTTCCTATTACTGTAACATCCTAAAATTTTCAAACCTTATAAAATGACCCAAATTTGAAACCCTAATTCGGGTTGCTTCGAAATTAATGATTAAAACATATAATAATGTTATGGTGGTTCCCAAATATGTTACATAAAAGAAAGTTCGATAAATTTTTGAACTTAATTGAAAATAAATATCAACAAGATAGCCCAAATTATTAAATAAGTAACATTTAGGGTTTAACATGAAATTTACCCAATAGATGTTCTTTTTATGGCCTAATAATTTTACCCTAAGTTGATGTTGATAATTTAATGATTTATCCAAATTTGTATCCTCAAATTCATTTTAAGACATCTAATTAAACACTTATGCTAAAAAGAGAAATATAATAAGCTAAGATGGTCAAATAAGGAAAATAGCTATATCTTTGGGTTCCTTGTGTCCCAATTAAGTAATACACGAAGTTTTATAAGATTTGGAGCCTCCTAGATAATCCAATTGAACTTAACAAGAAAATAACCTAAACTTAATATATATATATAACCCTAACATATCTAATTTGATCGTGACTTTGGTCCATCTTTTATTTGAGGGTCACGCTGACCAGCTGGGTCGGAATCTGATCCGGAGGCAACGATGCACGGAAGGAGTCCCTCCTTCACCCGACTCCTACTGTCTCCAGGACGCTACGATAGCAGTGTTTTCTCGCCTCCGCTCTCTCTCGCTCTCCTCAATGCCGCCCGAAACCATGAATGTTTTCACCATCTCTGAATCTTCCCGATCCAGTTGATCCCAACTTCGATAGGGCTTGGTGCCCTAGACTTCGTAGTTGACAAGGACTCCTCCCCACTCCCCTATTTCCCATCTCGATCGGGACTCCATCCCTCCCTAGGGCATCACCTATATATTCAACCTTGCTAAAACGATCGGGGACCATCAAGAAACCATTTTCCGCCACCCTTTTTCTCTCTCACACCTCCGCATTTGCTTTGCCTACTCGACTTGGCACATGTCCCCTCCGACGAGCAGCAACATCAACTCAGCTACCTCCGACGGCTAGCGACGAGAAGCCAAGACACCCAGAGGTTCCCTGATGCCCCAGGCGTGATCGCAGGATCATCACGAACGTTTCCTGCTCATGAATTTCATCTCTTTCTCGGTAAATCTCATTTCCCCTTTTTCTTCTTTTTCTATAGTTGTTCGCAATCCGCATCTAAGGCCCATCGTTGGTCTTGTTTTCTTACGGCTACACCTTCACTGAGTTTCACTGAAGCTACCCACAACTCCAGTTCTCCTGACCTAGTCTTCCCTTTTGATCTTCGCTCCAGCCAACTCCGATAGGCTCCCCTGTTCCTTGTCTGCACCTTCTTGGTGGCAGGGATTGCTCGGGCTCCAGATCATCGGAGGGGCCATGTAAGATCTCGTCAGGTTCATCGGGTCTCAAGGAAGGTGCTCAACACCTTGGTTTTCCATGTAGAAAAGCAAATCATGTCCTGGTCTTCTGGATTCACGGAACCCATACGATGTGTTCTTCTTCGTTTTGGGGGAAAGGATCGCAGGCTTCATTTTCTAGTTTTACCCCCCCCCCCCCCCCCCGTGTCACGCCTATAATCGTAAAATAGGGTATGGGTATATCGATCTTTCTGGTTTTGTATTATCCGATCTCCAGGAAATTTTAGGTGCTTTTATCTTGCTCCTGATTGGTCAGGCCTTAATAATTCATAACTTCTGATTGGATCATCCTATAGAAACGAGTCCTATATGAAAGTCGATCAATATTTTGAGATCTACAAGATGGAATAACTTTTAGAGCCTGTTTTGATGCTGATTTTCCCTGTTTTGATCAAGAACCCTAAAACCCTCGAAATTAGGTTGAATATTAATTATTAATGAATGATAATTGTTATAACAAGTTAATTAGGGTTTCTAAGCCTCAGGAACGAGATTAGGGTTTCATAAACCTAAGAAGAGCATCTAGGTCTTCTCTAAGTGAGAGGTAAGTGGTCCATGCACTTTGAACATAAATATTTGATTGATTGTATATATGTATGCATAATGAATGTTGAATGTCTTATTTACTATTTTAATTGTTTAAAGTCATTGAATTTATACTAAACTGAATGCCATGTTTAATTTCAATATTATTGTATCATCTTCATGAACATTAAGAGTAAATTTAAAAATTAAGTTTTAAGAGAAAAGTAAGAGTTTTAAAGAGAAAGATAATGATTAAAAGATAACTTATATAAGGTCCTCACCAAGAGGCTCCTCTGAGCAAAACTAAGAGGAACTTAGGTGCATAAGAGAAGAGGCACTCTGGTGCAACCCAAGAGGCACTTCGGTGCATAAGAGAAGATGCACTTCGGTGCAAAACCTGAGGATTCTTATATAGGTCAAGATAAAAGACTTAATTTAAAAGCAATTGTGTTTTCTTTTCAATGTCTAATGCTTAAAGTTTATTTTCAAGTTTACATGCTTTCTTAAATTATAATATGTTCAATTCCACTTACCAATTGCTTGATGCATGGGTGGGGGTGTGATGCTCGCAGGAAAGGAGCAACGTCAAGAATGAAGCTAGCTGAGGACCGGTTGAAGAAGGAGCTCTAGGACATCTGAGATCATACCTAGTGGGGTGCCAACTATCCTTAGATTAGATTTCCTTTATGTTTATGAATTATGTTTTTAGTTTAGTGTGAGTTTTATGAGAAAGTGTAGAATGCTTAAGAGTAAACATGTTTAGTTTTATTCATTTATGGATTATGTTGAGGACTTGAGACATGAGAATTGCAAATTATGTAACCTGTGTTGGTTTAATTAAACTTTATTTTTATGCAATGATAACCATGTTTGTGACATCACAATGAGATATATGCTTCCGCTTAGTGTTTTGTATGTTTTAGAAAATTGGGATGTTACAATATGGTATCAGAGTGAAAAATATAGTTGGCCACCAGGATTTTCTCGTAATCTCATATAGTTTATGTTCCCTCTTGTAGATGGCTCCCAAGAAGAAATCTGATAAGGGTAAGGAGCACGTAGATGGAGAAGGAAGCTCTTCCAATGGAGAAAGTGATCATAGTGCTTCTGGAGGGGCTAACCCTAATGGTAACCCTAATGTACCTCTAGAAGTGCTCATCAAGGCTCTGACTGATGCTATCACTGGACAACAAGGAAGACCACATCAAATGAGGAACCAGGAGTTGACCTTAGTTGACTTCTTGAAGATCAAGCCTGATTCTTTTGTTGGAGAGGAAGAGTTGGACGTGGTGGGAAAAGTAGAAAGCTGGTTGCAGAACATGGAGCATTGTTTTCATGACCTAGGTTGCCCTAACCCATCTAGGGTTCGTTTTGGGACTCACATGCTCAAAGGTGCTGCTAGGACTTGGTGGGAGAACTTGCTAGGTTCTCGTGAAGCTGACGCTCCTCCATTCACATGGGAGGAATTCACAGAAGCCTTTAAAGATCATTACATATCTGAGGCTATGATTGAGAAGAAAGAAGAGGAGTTTCACAACCTTCGTCAACGTGGTGATATGACAGTCACACAATACGCTATGAAGTTCAGAATCTTGTAGAAGTATGTATATGATTATGATGAACGACGCAAGGCAAAGAAGTTCATTAGAGGACTCAAGGAGGATCTTAGCTTTGCTTTGTCTGGACGAGGACACCACACCGTGCAAGGTGCCCTAGATGCTGCCCTCGAACTAGAAGACCACCCAGGAAGAGCATGGAAGAAGGACAACCACTCCAACAACAACCACCATAATGATAACAAGAGGAAGGCTCCAGCTGAGGTTGTTTCAAATCAACCTGCCAAGACCCAATGCGCCAAGTGCTCCAAGTATCACCTAGGAGAATGCAGGTTTGGAATCGGAGTGTGCTATGCATGTGGTGAAGCAGGCCAAATTAGACCCAACTGCCCCAAGTTTCAAAAGAAAGAACCCAAAGTCAATGAAGCACCTAGAGAGAAGCGACATGCTAGAATTTTCACCATGGTGGATGATGAAGATGATTAGAATGAATAAGGTATGGTTTAAGTTTATTTGAGGTTATAGTTGTAGTTAGACTTATCTTATGTATGAACATGTGTAGGATTAAGAGTTAAACCTTTTCATGTTAAGGATAAGGAAAACCCTAAGGTGGGTAGAACTCTGAAAATTTTGAGGACGAAATTTTTATAAGGTGGGTAGAATTGTAACATCCTAAAATTTTCAAACATTATAAAATGACCCCAATTTGAAACCCTAATTCGGGTTGCTTCAAAATTAATGATTAAAACATATAATAATGTTATGGTGGTTCCCAAATATGTTACATAAAAGCAAGTTCGATAAATTTTTGAACTTAATTGAAAATCAATATCATCAAGATATCCCAAATTATTAAATAAGTAACATTTTGGGTTTAACATGAAATTTACCCAATAGATGTTCTTTTTATGGCCTAATAATTTTACCCTAAGTTGATGTTGATAATTTAATGATTTATCCAAATTTTATCCTCAAATTCATTTTAAGACATCCTATATGATTAATTAAACACTTATGATAAAAAGAGAAATATAATAAGCTAAGATGGTCAAATAAGGAAAATAACTATATCTTTGGGTTCCTTGTGTCCCAATTAAGTAATACACGAAGTTTTATAAGATTTGGAAACTCCTAGATAATCCAATTGAACTTAACAAGAAAATAACCTAAACTTAATATATATATAACCCTAACATATCTAATTTGATCGGGACTTTGGTCCATCTTTTATTTGAGGGTCACGCTGACCAGCTGGGTCGGACTCGGATCTAGAGGCAACGATGCACAGAGGGAGTCCCTCTTTCACCCGACTCCTGCTGTCTCCAGGACGCTACGATAGCAGCGTTTTCTCACCTTTGCTCTCTCTCGCTCTCCTCAATGCCGCTCGAAACCAGAGATGTTTTGACCATCTCTAAATCTTCCCGATCCAGTTGATCCCGACTTTGATAGGTCTTGGTGCCCTAGACTTCGCAGTCGACAAGGACTCCTCCCCACTCCCCTGCTTCCCATCTAGACCGGGACTCCAGCCCTCCCTAGGGCATCACCTATATATTCAACCTTGCTAAAACGATCGGGGACCATCAGGAAACCGTTTTCCGCCGCCCTTTTTCTCTCTCACACCTCCGCGTTTGCTTTGCCTACTCGACTTGGCACCTGTCCCCTCCGACGAGCAGCAGCATCAACTCAGCTACCTCCGACGGCTGGCGACGAGAAGCCAAGACACCCAGAGGTTCCCTGATGCCCCAAGCGTGATCGCAGGATCATCACGAACGTTTCCTACTCATGAATTTCATCTCTTGCTCGGTAAATCTCGTTTTCCCTTTTTCTTCTTTTTATATAGTTGTTCGCAATCCACATCTAAGTCCCATCGTTGGTCGTGTTTTCTTATGACTACACCTTCACTAAGTTTCACTGAAGCTACCCGCAACTCCAGTTCTCCTGACCTAGTCTTCCCTTTTGATCTTCGCTCCAACCAACTCCGATAGGCTCCCATGTTCCTTCTCTGTCCCTTCTAGGCGGAAGGGATTTCTCGGGCTCCAGATCATCGGAGGGGCCATGTAAGATCTCGTCAGGTTCGTCGGGTCTCAAGGAAGGTCTCAAAACCTTGGTTTTCCATGTAGAAAAGCAAACTGTGTCCTGGTCTTCTAGATTCACGGAACCCATACGATGTATTCTTCTTCGTTTTGGGGGAAAGGATCGCAGGCTTCATTTTCCAGTTTTACCCCCCCATGTCACGCCTATAATCGTAAAATAGGGTATGGGTATATCGGTCTTTCTGGTTTTGTATTATCCGATCTCCAGGAAATTTTAGGTGCTTTTATCTTGCTCCTGATTGGTCAGGCCTTAATAATTCATAACTTCTGATTGGATCATCCTATAGAAATGAGTCCTATATGAAAGTTGATCAATTTTTCGAGATCTACAAGATGGAATAACTTTTAGAGCCTGTTTTGATGCCGATTTTCCCTGTTTTGATCAAGAACCCTAAAACCCTAGAAATTAGGTTGAATATTAATTATTAATGAATGATAATTGTTATAACAGGTTAATTAGGGTTTCTAAGCCTCAAGAATGAGATTAGGGTTTCATAAAACTAAGAAGAGCATCTAGGTCTTCTCTAAGTGAGAGGTAAGTGGTCCATGCACTTTGAACATAAATATTTGATTGATTGTATATATGTATGCATAATGAATGTTGAATGTCTTATTTACTGTTTTAATTGTTTAAAGTCATTGAATTTATACTAAACTGAATGCCATGTTTAATTTCAATATTATTGTATCATCTTCATGAACATTAAGAGTAAATTTAAAAATTAAGTTTTAAGAGAAAAGTAAGAGTTTTAAAGAGAAAGATAATGATTAAAAGATAACTTATATAAGGACCTCACCAAGAGGCTCCTCGGAGCAAAACTAAGAGGCACTTAGGTGCATAAGAGAAGAGGAACTCCGGTGCAACCCAAGAGGTACTTCGGTGCATAAGAGAAGATTCGGTGCAAAACCTGAGGATTCTTATATAGGTCAAGATAAAAGACTTAATTTAAAAGCAATTTTGTTTTCTTTTCAATGTCTAATGCTTAAAGTTTATTTTCAAGTTTACATGCTTTCTTAAATTATAATATGTTCAATTCCACTTACCAATTGTTTGATGCATGGCTGGGGGCGTGATGCCCATAGGAAAGGAGCAACGTCAAGAATGAAGCTAGTTGAGGACCAGTTGAAGAAGGAGCTCTAGGACATCTGAGATCATACCTGGTGGGGTGCCAACTATCCTTAGATTAGAATTCCTTTATGTTTATGAATTATGTGTTTTAGTTTAGTGTGAGTTTTATGAGAAAGTGTAGAATGGTTAAGAGTAAACATGTTTAGTTTTATTCATGTATGGATTATGTTGAGGACTTGAGACATGAGAATTGCAAATTATGTAACCTGTGTTGGTTTAATTAAACTTTATTTTTATGCAATGATAACCATGTTTGTGACATCCCAATGAGATATATGCTTCCGCTTAGTGTTTTGTATGTTTTAGAAAATTGGGATGTTACAATTACTCTCTTCGTCGATCACGCTCTCTTGCTCTCACCCTCTACTTTCCCCACACGCCAGTCCCTTACCCCCATGCCCATATCTCCTCCTGTTCGCCCCAATCACAAATCTCCCTTCTCATGGACATCTTCCCCACCTTCTACCACCATCTCCTCAATATTCTCAGATTATACCAATAGGAAGTTCCTTTCAGAGTCATGACACTTCTGCTCACCATGATACTTGGATGGAGAGGTGAATTCAGAGCCCCGACTCTTTTTTTCTGAAGAGGTGGATTCAGATCCCTGACTCCTATGGCCATGTAGGAAGAATAATATGGGGATGCTTTCCCTGTTGGAGGATTGTTCGAATCTCTAGCCCAGAAGTTGAAAAACAAGATTCTGGTAAGCCAAATGGACACCGTGACAACCATTGTGATGATGGTGGACAAATAGAGTCATTCTGTCATTCTGGAGGCATAGGGTCTAGGTAGCTCACTTGTAAATGGAGTGGGTGGTGCACTTTAGCTTTCTACTCATTCTATCTATGGATTTAGCAACCATGCCTCATGTCCTAAGCTTGGAATTGTTTTAATCCTGATAATGTTTTGTACAGCTGAATGGTACCTCCAATTCGATTTGTTTCATTTTTTGTGAACATGTGATTTAGTCTACTTGCACTTCAATTTTTTTGCTACTTTCTTCTTGTGATTGCCTTCCCCTTCAATCTACTCTTATATTTTCCCCTAAATAACGAGATCAATTATAAAAACTTGTTTTGTTCCAGATATTCACATGTTAACTTCTACATCAAATGGATTTGACTTCCTGAAAATGAAGCAGATGTTGGGATCCATATCTATCTATGGATCCCCTTAGCAATAGAACTACCACATGCTCCAAATGATGCACATATTGGGACTCCATCAGTCATAATTCTGTCTTTGAATGTCTCTAGAAGCATCACAGTCTTAGTGTTAGCTTTTGATGTCTTTGCAGCATGAAGAGGTTCTCATTATTTACATCTGGGAAGATGGATGACATTATTATATGGAATGCATGAAAGAGATTAGGGAATGTATCTCTCCATCCACTATTGGTAAGAGTCCCTAATTGAAGTGGCATTTCAATTTATCCATGCCTTTAGATAATACTTGACTACCATTATACAATATACTTCTTTCATGCATTGCAATTATGTTAAGAAACCCATCATTTTAATGCTTAATTGGTGTTTCCTTGGTGAACAGTCTTATACAAACCACACCATTAGGCCTGTCTGTATGAGAGTTGGACGGAACTTGAATGTAAACCATGCATACCGTGCTTCTTGATATGGTCAAGAAAGTGTACATCTGCCTTAAAATCTTAACTTAGGATGTAGTACATTACAATGTATCATTCATAAATAACATTATAGCCAAATTCTTTAGAAAATCGATTTAGTGGTGGCTAAGACAAGTGGTTTTATATCAATGTGCTAGGTAACACATCTTTAAGTATGCCATTTACAACTAGAAAGTTGTAAGAGGATACACATCCATCATATCTGAAGAGAAGTAATAAATACAAATATCTTCACTGTTTGGTTTTTTCCTTAAGCCTTTCTCCTTTCTATGTATTAGATTTTTTTCTTGGTAACATACCATAAATAAGGTGCCTTTATTTATGTAAAAGTATTTAGTGTACTCGAGTCAGGACAGAACAACCTGATTGGTAATTTATTTTTCTTTCTTGTTGTATATTCTTTAGTGTTTCTACTTTCTTTATAACAATAGGTTTCATAGGTGATTGAGTGATCATATTTTGGACCTAGAATTTGTTAGGGTTGATGGAACAGTTTTTCTAAAGATGTTGATGATGCCACTGGTAGGGTATCCTTTATATCTGCACTTTTGGTACTATTGTGGAGTAATTATCCATTTGGTTTCCTCATGGTGGCCAAACTTAGATCCTACATACATGTCATGGTGTATTAAAATCGTGTGGTTGAGATGCAATGAGCTACTATGTATTATCTAGATACATTTTTCGGAACTCTGTAATAGTTTTACTATGCACCAACTAGCCCTGCCATTATTATAGTATATATTAAGGTGAATGCATTACTTCTCAATAATATTTCTAGAGGCTAATGAATGTCATTTATTTAACTTCAGCAAAAAACAAGCGAAAAGTGTTAGGAAAATGGGTCTAGAAAAGTCGGAGTCTCTCTGGGGTTGTTAAATCAAGATTTCTTATGCAAATTCTTTTGCTACCGAGCTTAAGAATTTTCTAGATGCTTAGGAGTATGATGTTGTAAGGAAAACAAACATAAAGTATATATATTATAAATCATAAGGTGTCAAGGGGCTTAAAATGAGAAGGGGCCCATCCCAAGCTCAAACCGAGGAAGAACTAGAAGAACATGAAGCCAATGTTGTATCAGTTGGTAGAAATTGATGGTATTGCATTAGTTTGTAATTTAATTTCTATGTTTTTATATATCCTCAATAGATATAGATAATGTTATTATTCATTTAAGAATTTGTTTATTAGAGCATATAATCAAAGTTAATAACCATAACTAGTAACCCTTTTAGCTTTAGATTCAGATCTGGAATCTAGTTTAAAATTATGCATGACTATGTTGACCAGCTGACTAATCATGAATCTTGGGTGGTTGATCATATCAATTGAGGTTATCTTGAGACTGGTAGTGTGCTTTTACCCCCACTTCACCTGCAATGCACAATGGAATGAAGAGTCTTTTGATATATAATCTATTTGATTGCGTTTTGAAGTTCCAGATATAAGCATCTAGATGAGTACTTGGTAATATAATATGATGAGTATGGTTTAGTGTGTATTTGCATATTTGTCTTGAAACATTAGATATAAACACATGATAGTGTTTGAAAATCTTGTTGCTTTTACTCTGATATTTTGAGCCGAGCAAAAGATTATAAACAACTATCTATAACTTGTGTTAGTAGTAGGAACCATGCTTAAGGGACTACAGAATAGTAAACACCATTCTGAGCCTGTGATTTTTCTTAGAAGAAGTAATCAATATCTTATCTCAAGTGAAATGTGTCTTCTAGTAATGAAGGTACACCCCTCTTGTGACATGTTATTAAGTTTGTGTCAATAGTGGATGTAGAATCCCCGTTGGTTACACGTAATTTGATCTTAATGTATCTAGAGTTGGACTTATGCATTTTGGTTTTATTCTATAAAATTATTTATAACATGCAAAAATTCAAGAAGTCCATAGAAATTTTCCATGTTACATTCTATTTCATATCTGACATTTGGCTGACCGAAATGTCATAGAAAATTATGAATTCTGGCTTTATTTTCTGAAACTAGTTACTATGTTGCAAGGTGATTTCTACCCAATTTGTGTTGTTTCTACTATGCTAGCCCTCACTTTGCATGTCTCTAGTATCGAGATTCCATGAGGTTGTGTGGTGCTTGGAGTTCATATATGCATTGTGCATCTATCAAGAAATATAGTAAGACTCTCATATGGAATGAAACTTTCTCCTATTCTCTATCTTGTTCCCAGTAGCTGTAATGATCTAGCCAACCTTAATGATAAGAATATTCATATGATTTCTTTATGTATTTTGCTCTATATGTAGAAGGGAATAAATGCTAGAGTGCATGATGAAAGGAAAATCACCAGATCTAGGCTTTCGAAAATCATTCTTAATGATTTCAAAAGTTTGATCTAACTATTCTTGGTGGTTATTTTTGTCTAGGTTCATGGGTAGTGTTGGTTAAATTTTCCATTGTCTCGTGTCCCATATTAATTTCCCTATTGACTCTTGTCTTGGATCTGATGTTGATGTTAGGTTGTGAGCCTTCAGATTCTGATCTGAAACTACAGGTGTATTTCAACTCCTTACCACTGTCAGAGAGTTGGGATCTGAGGTACTTGATGGTATCGAAATGTTACATATTCTAAACCATAGTTGATCTTCAGTTGTGGAAACTATGATGGACATAACTCTAGATCACTGATAAATGGTTGAACATTAAGGTCCTCTCCTTGTTTATACACATAATGAATCTAATGTTATGATATTGGGATGAGATTGTGCTAATCTAGTCACATCTTGATATGCCATGGCTAGGGATGGCAATTCTATCTGTTGCATCCAAAATCCATGGACATCCACCTATGTTTAATCATTTCTAACGGTTGCTCATGGCATGATCAGATGGTGGGCCATATGTCCATTTCTTACGCATGGATGAGTACCAATAGTGGGTGCAACCCGTATCTGCAGCACAACGAATGGATCAACACACTTCACGCCAACTTCTATGCATTTTTTGAGTCAGTGGGTTCCATTCTTGTATTGAAAACACATTAAGAAAACATCAAGTTAATTTCCAACTACAACTTCGTCTTTTTGGTGCCATCCCTCCCCCTTCATCACTCTTCATACTCCCACCCTATCCTTTCTTAAATTCACGTCCACGATCCAGCAAGCTCAAGCACAATGGATAAGTCTGAGGTGGTCGACCACTAGCCACTTCACCAACTGACGTTGACCACTGGTTGCAGAAAGATGAAGCAACAACAATCGCCTGTGGTGCACCCACAATGACCACTACCCGTCATGGACCTTCATCAACTTCATCGATGACGACCACTGACGGTAGAGAAACACACAAAAAACTGCCAACCCCAACGTCTGTGTCAGCAGAGAGCACTGTCATGGACCTTTAACCACTTCAAAAAAGATGACCACCAGTGGTAGAGAGCTGCAACATCAACAGTCACCCCCAGTGGGTGCGTCGTCGACCTCCATCATCATGGACCTTCAACCACTTCATTGGAAATGATCACCACTGGCTTATGGAGTCATGATGATGCTCCTCTAGCTCCGGCGGGATGGAATGCAACACCATCATTGTCACGCCATTTGGAAGAGTTGTGTACAAGTGGTGAAGAACACATAGAATTTTGCAAGTTTGGGCCTTCTGCATGTTGCCTATTGCAGGACAAGGTTAATTGTGGTGCCCAAAGTCAATTTTGGAGCTATCAATGTCTGTCGTGTAGTGAACGTGTTGTAGGAGACATACCCTTCACCATCACTCCCTATATCTATGAAATGGACATGTAGTTGTAGTTCCCTGTGACTTCATGCTCCCATTATCTCATAGTTCCTCTGGGGCTGCGGTAGAATAGGTCCGGATTGAACTTGCAATTTTTTTGTGCCTTAAAGTATTTGAGAAGAGGTAAAAATGATGGATTCACATGCAGTGCAAGTACATATTCCCAAGTAGAAGCCAATACAACTTTCAATAGAAGCAAACTTTTGGTGTTGCAGAGTCACGTCATTAAATCCATCAATACATATTCACACAACACCAACACTTGCATCATGCCTCTAGAATTGAGAAACTAACTTGCTAGTTGAATTATTGAATTCTTAACATTACGTTGTAATATTACAATATAAATGGGAAAATCATTTTACTAGAATCTTTGAAATGAATATGGATGCCAAGATGGTATAAGACGACACATTATAGTGAATATAGTTTTTTAGCAGGGTAGTGCTCAATAGGGCAATGAGTTATGGTGACACGGAAGAGAGATGGATGGTGAGGAGAGTCATTACAGGGACAAGGTCAAGGAGGGTTTAAGAATAAGAAATGAAAAGACTAAACAAGTCCTGTCAGGGTAAAGTTGGATGTTAGAGATGTATTATATGCAATTGAATGATGCTAGTGGATAGGCGGCTTGCAAGTTTTATGGCAGCCCAAAAAGGAATGCACGGGTTGGACTATTGGAGTGAGGTTCTTCTATTCGTTATCCTTATTCAATGGCCTTGTAATGGAGGTGATAGAGTTGGATGTTGCAACACTAGTAAAGCTATCATCTGGTTGAGGGAAGGAACTTGGAATTGATTATTAATTTTTGTTGAGTATTGCATGTCAAACTCAACTGTGTTTGAGGAAATTAGTGTACTTATGCTGGGTTTAGGCTCTATATGTTTTAAACTTGACTTTTATGCATGTATATTATTTTCATGCGACTGGGAAACTTAAAAATACACATATAGTTTAAGAAAATAATATTTTATGAGAAGACACATTCCATTGTCATTAGTAATGGTACATGTGAGGTCATATATCTATCCATTTTCAGTTTAAGGTTCCATTGCCTTAAAGTTATGTTTCATAAAAGTTATACATGGTGATACCAAAGCATTACTGATGGTCTTTGTGATTAAGTTCAGTGTTATGGTATTATGTTCCTACCTATTGTGTGAATGAGTTAGACCTTGAGCTGAAGCTTATTATTCATTTTCTGGTGTTCAGTAGAGATAGTTGTTTTCAAAATCAGAGTCATATATATAAGGTTTTGAGATCTCGTATCATGTTACAAACCTAGTAGGACCTATAGATGGTTTTAAATAAGTGCTATGTTTTACTATTTTCTTATTGATGATGGTGATTGTTTTTTTTTGGTCGGTCAAAAACGATGATGGTGATTGTTGGGTCTAGAATTGTCTCCTTGATCTATTACAGCTGCTTCTATGATTCTTTTTTATGATGAATAACAGTTCTATGTGTTGTCATGGGGAAATATGTAACTTAATCCATTTTCTGTCAAAATTTGTTGTTGTTCTGATTCACCTTTGATTGTTTGGGCTTGTTGGTCTAGTTGATGAAGCAATGTGTTAGAAAAAGCATGTGAAGGAACTTTATTTGCATTTTGTTCATACACAAGCTTATCATAATCATCATTGTGTTACACTTGGGGGGTATTTCCTTAATATGTATGGTTTACCATGATGCAGAAAATGGTGTTGAAGCAATCAGACGAGGTTGGGCTAATTATCTACATCACCTGGTTCTTCCTTCAAGTATCGCATATGTGATGATGTATTTCAATTTAACTCTCGCTCTAGGAGCAATGATGACCACATACCTAACACAAAAGGGTATTATAATGAGTTTAACTTTCCACCTTCATGTTTCTCCATATCATAGAGTAGCAATGTTCAATATCTGTCAGTTTTAATTATGAAGAAATGGAAATAGTAGAAATTTATCAAGGTTTTAAAATCTGAACCTGATCTCAAAATTTACTACAAAAAACTCAAACAGAACCCTTGTTATACATATAAAAAGGTTTGGACCTATGAAGATTTTTACAATGAAAATTCACTTGTAACCATCTCTAGCATTGTGGCATCCAGACTTACTTAGTAGAAATTTGTTTCCAATGAACCAATGATAGGTAAAGGGGATGCCATATACTAAAATCTGTTCACCATAAAATTTCTATGAATTACATTAGCAACAACTAATTTTGAGCAATGCTATATGCTTCTAGCGATTATGTTTTCAGAAACTTTGCATAAAGCATTCACTAACAACTTGTGTCACATGTTTGACAAGCATCAGTCCATCTATAATCGGTGGCTTTAGTGGGCTATGTGTTGTGATGGGAGTTGCAGCTACCTGTATATCTGCAAGTCTTGTGAAGAGGCTTGGTGTCTTAAAGGTTTTCTAAAATCATAGTATGCATTTCTATTTTAGGAATTGTATCTCAGTCTGTTATTATTTGTTAGGCGTGTGTTGCTGGATTGGTGTTTCAGGCTCTTTTACTTACAACAGTTGTAGTTGTATTGTGGAGTGGTTTGATTTCTAACAAGACCCCATTTTTCATATTCCTGTTCTTGTTGGTAAGTATATAACCAAGTCTTAAGCTTTGTGTAGAGATAGAGTATTTCTGTTATGTTAGATTGTCACTGTATAGAACTGGAGGCCCCCCCACTCCTAACAAACAAACTCCAATGAAATTTCTTTGTATCTGCATGTTCTTTCCAAGTTGGTTCATATGTCGTATGATGTTGTGGGAACACATATTCTTCAGACTGGGATACCTAAAAACAAAGAAAATCTAATTGGGGCCACAGAGGTTTCAATGGCGAGCCCTGCTGAGTTTGCAATACTGGGCATTGCTATTGTGGCCAATGATGTTTCTCATTTTGGCTTCCTAGCAGTGCTTTCTATTTTCTCTGTTGTTGGAGCAGCATGGATGTTCTATATGTGGTTATCGAATCCAACGGACAAACAAAGAAAGCTCTTTTCGTATGACCCTCACTTTTAGCTTCAACTATGATGACGTGAGTTCATCTTCCATATCTCACGTGTTAGTAAACTGATATTCTGATGACTTCGTCATATTAATTTAAATTTAGTTTATCATTATTTGTTCATCTTTTGTGGTCAGCTCATTTTACAACTATAAATTAATTAGAAGATTCAAATTAAGATCTTCTGATATCTTAAGTTCATTTTATTGTAGTGCACATTTAAATGAAATTCAGAGTTTGATATGACACATGCTATGGTAGTGACAGTTTGAGAGGACCCTAAAAACTTTGATGCGTTTTTACAGACATTACAGGAAAAATACAGACACTACATGAAACTTTGTACAGACACTACATGAAAAATACAAAAAAAGCAGCATGAGTTTTTGCCAACCAAAAAAAAACATTAGTAGTAAGTTCTTAAAATATTTTGAAAACAATAGTAAGTCCATTGTTCTAAAGACGCCTTCTTCATAACCTTGGTGTTCCTATTTCATTTCCCATAGAATAAAAAACACAGTCACCAGTGAGAGAATACTTGCTTTTTAAACTGTTTTAAGACTTACTGCATGAGTTGGCTTGCTTATTTCATCTGATACATTTCGTGAACTGCTTTCATCTCCAAGATCGAGAGTAGGGGTCGATTCCTCACTTGATATCGCCTTAGCTGCATAGCTTGTGTTTTCTGTAACCGTACTGCCTCCAATTTCATCATCTTTCTCCTGAATGTATATTTTGTATGTGCACGTATTAAATAAACTATTATTTATTAAACAAGATCAATACTTGTAAACTATATGCTTCTTTAAGTTTGTTTTTTCAAAATCTGTCGAAGCTATGTGTTGACATATTAAGAATCAGTAGAAAATCCATTAAAACTTGGTAGTGAGTCCTAAAAGATCTACTGGAATCATTAATAAGTCACATGCTTGATAACCTTGTTGTTCTTATTTAATTTTCCTCTGTGAAACCAAAAAAATAACTCCTTGACTATTTGGAGGAAAATAATTGCATGCAATCATTTGCAGAATGTTTTCTGTGGGATGTCTTGACTTTCTACATCCTCAAATGGGTTGAGTTTTCAACAACATAGCAGATCCATCGTCATGGGTAGACTGTATGGAATTCATTGAGAAGATTAGATGGCCAAATCATATCTCAAGTAATTTTCTTTACCTCATTTTGTATGCAATTTTTTGTCTAATCCCATCTAATATTGTATCATTGCAACACACTCAAATGTCGGAAGGGGCGAATTGATGTCCTTTATCGTGCTCGTCTTCACACTTCTATGTGTACCTAACAATGCCATATATAGGTTCTACAAATGGAAGCCACTGTACTTAGACACCTCAAGTTTGAGATGACTGCTCCAACAGTGAAATGCTTTTGAGGTATTCCACATTGCATTGATGTATATTACCCGTGAACACTGCTTTAAAATTTTCTTAACTTGACCTTGAAAAACCTTTTCTTCTTCTTCTATAATTATAGGAGATTCGTCTGTGTAGCTCAACAGTCAGAAGGGGTAAGCGTTTAGTTCTCATTGCTGTCACCTTTTAAACATAGTTCAGGTTTTAAAGTATTTATCCATTTTTTTGTTGCTGGTTCCTTCTCTGCAACTTGAATTCTTAGCTATTTATATAGCAGAGTTGACACTCTTGGAGTACGATTTTCTTTCTTATGCCCCATCATTAATAGCTGCCTCAGCGGTCTTCCTTACAAAATTTATACTACAGTCAATGAGGAAACCTTGGGTAAATAGTGAAAACAGGTCCAACCATCAAGCTTGGTAGCATTATGTAGATCAATGAGAATGACAAAATGTAATATAGAGGTCATCATGTATAGGTAGGGGCTTATTCTTAAATGCACTGGGAGAAGAAAGCTTATAGAATAGGTAAGTTATGAGTAGGAGAAACTATGCTTTCTTGTTTCTTTTGTGAGTTATATCTCAAACTTGTATGTTTCTTTGTAGGTATCCATGGTGGTTCGCACAAAGTGGATGCTAACATCAACTTGATGGTGCTTGATCCACAAATAAAAAAGTACAGAACGTATAGATTATGAGAAGAAATCTCAATATGTTCTGATCCAGGCGATTCTCCAACCAAAACTAACCATACATGAACCTCTACATGAGTTGCCAATAGGAAAGGCTGCAACTCGAGCTCTGGGAGTTGATGAGGGCATGGCACATACCTCTATCATGTTTGGGATTGGAAGATTCACCACTGAAGCTGAGATTCATAGGGATGTTAAACTCACTGTGAATTAGGTGGAGGAACTAAGGGAGATGAGCCCTCTTTATATTGTGCTTTGTAGTCTGCAGTGGATAGGTGTAGTCAGAAGAAGATATTGTATACATGTATCTTTTCTCCATGCATATTGTAAAATAGGGGCCAGGTTAATGTCCTCCCCATGTGTACTCATTGTTCAAATATAAATAAAAGTATCATTGGTGACATTGTAAGCACAACTCGATCTTCATTAACATTCATCTTTTTTCTTATTGAAAACCACTCTATATTGGCAAGCGACTGGCTGGTTACATAATGTCTCTCACTACATATGTATGTATAGTACATGGTGTCTTTCACTACACACTAGCTATAATTACATGTGTAGAAAGTGCTAATTTTTGCTATACATGAACTACAAATACAAATTGTAACCAATGTCATCTCTCCCTACATATCATAGGCACAAATTGAATTGTAGTCATACATTTGGCTACAATTGAAACTACATGTTTATGTGTAAGGACATTTTTACCTACAATTAGGGTTACATATGAATTTGTAGCAAGAGGAATAACTAACTACAACTTAAAAAAATGTAGCCTAAACAATTAGCTACACGGGTATTAGCTATATATTATAAATGTAAGGATAAATGTAGCCAAAGCTTTTAGCTACAAATTTTGGGGTTTTCGCTACAATTTTTTTTGTAGTTAAAGACCATATTTTTCATAGTGCATTTTGCCTCTCCATAGCATTTTCCATTCAAATTTGATACATTTATATTCGATAAGACAAGTGATCTACATTTTTTTGTCAGATATCAAGTGTAATATCTAAATGATAATCTGATTAGTGTAATGTTACATGAATGGTCATTAATGTATAAGACGTGATTCAAAATATGTGACTAATATTTGAACCCAAAAAGGGGTTTCATACTTGAAATGCTTCTTATCATGTTGGACAATGGCAAGCTTCAGTTTCTTTATCGAAGTGCATCATTCTATCCCACTAGTTTTGCAATGACAATAAATAAATAATTCGACCATTAGTCCCGATGTTCAAATTTACTTGCCCAATTGTTACTCTAGCAAGAAGAATTGTTTGTAGTCTTTCTTAAAGGGATGCTTGAAAACAATTAAAGGTCTTGGTAAAATGGGAAGAAAATATGTCCATCAATTTAAAATTTGTTAAGAACATTTGTATACAAAGTAGTAAACCACGTTCATGGTAATTTAGTGTCTTTGATGTTTTAAAATGACCCATTAGCACTATTCATTGTCACCTATTTTAAGGAGTATTATAAGGCTAAAACATTAAGGTTCCCTCCCTTCAAGCACTCAACCACTGTAAGACCAAGTAAGCTATGATCTGACACAAAAGTTTTGTTTTTCCTATTATCAATTCTTAATCTTGTACAAGATATGTTATAAAAAATGTTATTGATATATGCATTCTATGATAGAGAGGTTGGTTTCCAATTCGATTGGAAAAGCAGTTAACATATTAGTAATATGTTGTTCAAGGAAAAATGTGTCTTCTAAATTATTTGTCTAAAAAAACCTTTTGGGGCTACATGTTCAATCGGATATGCTTATGAAATAATAGCAAAGACTAGAATTAGTAGAAATTGAAAATGTTAAAGTATACATCTATACTCATTTCAATCTTAGAGTTAAGATGTCTTTGAGTTTAATTATTGTCATTGTTCTAAATATAATTTTTTTTCTAACATATTGTAATATTTATGAAACTGGATGAAATACAAAACATGAAAAAGATAACTCAGAAGTAGTTGAATGAAATATACCCTATTAAATGATATGTATACAATAATTTCACTTCAATATATTTTCCCGATGAATCTCATATTATCGTATTTTACCTACTGACAATATGATTTTTTCTATGTTTTACACACACCAAAATTGTGATACATTTTGATGAGAAACAATTTTGTGATTTTAAAAGATCTTTTTAGAAGAAGTATTAAGGTGTTGACTAGATTATATAATAGAAAATTTGGAGTTAAGACACTATTGCATCACATATGTTGATAATATATTGTACTTATCATAGTGAATAATATATTTAATTCTGAAACTAAATATCAACAATGTATGTACCATTCGGGCACTATCACAATGTTTCTTCTGTTCAACCATCCATTGCATAAGTAGAGTAGATGACACGCTGAAAATTATTCTTCATCAACAAAACTGATATACCAACAATTAATATATAGAGTTAATATTTTATATGATGATAGTAAAACTAGAAATGCATTAAAATTCTATAGAAACTAACAACTAGGTAGGAATCTTTGCCATGTTGCATAAAGTACTTTAATATGACACACGAAATAGAAAAATCCAAGAATTCTATTATTAATCTCTTAATATTTCCTTGTTAAAATGTCTAATCATACAAAATTTTGATCACAATCAACTTACATACTAAGGATACTTCAGCACAATTTTTAAGCCAAAGCTTTTCATACACCACTTTCTTTAAAGACCCCAATACCATTGATGTATTTCACCCCATATTTGTTATTTTGTATGGTAAATCCACTAATTCAAAACTATCAGTCCAAAACTTAAAATTAAATGAATATATTTGATTAGTATGCCACCTTGATATGATTGGGTGGAATATGTTAATTACTAGGTAGAATTTATATGGGTGTTGTCACTACTCTATCTCTAGACACATTTTTTTGATATTTCAAAAACCTTTGACACCTTTAGTCCCACATTCTCACTTGTAAAGTGAGAGCGGTCCATTTAAGTGGGGGTAGAAATAGGATTATAGATGTATATTTATCTTATTGTCATATTGATTGACTTATGTCATTGATTTGAATCCACTATGAAAGAAAACACATCCCTCTGAGGCTAGACCCTAGGATTATCACTACGACATTCAATTGATGGGCAGAGAGAACTCCCCTCCATTCTTTGCTTGGATTCACAATGTATCAAAATCCACAAAATAACGGTATAGGTTACATACACAAGTGAGTAGGACAACATGACTAGAATATACCACCCATATGTATACACTCTTTTATTATTCCTATTTCTCTCTCACTATATGTCTAATTATATATACATATTGTTGGATCTAGGGCTCTAGAGGGGGGTGAATAGAGCTTCAAAATTGTCACAAGATAAGTGATAAGTTATACCTTCAAATTATATCAAGAAAACCAATAGATTATGTGCAATTTTAAGTCTTAACTAAGCAAGCATAGCAAGGATAATAGAAATTGAAACATGCACTTAGACAAGGTGGTTTATAGTGGTTCCACTCTCCAAACTAGGAGAGAGTCAATCCACTATCTAGAGAGATCAACCTCTAGGACTATGTGACATGAATTTACCATGCGTAGAATGCAAGTGCACACATCAGAGTAATATAGGCCTTTATGAGGCCCGAGTCGAACTCAGGGAAACATAATTGTTGGTAGACTACTACTAACAACTCACAATCAGCTAGACCGATTAAAATGATTTAAGAGTTGATTGAAAGAGAAAAGAAAATAAAAGAAAACAAAGAAATCGATTAAATGTTTAGTTTAATCAATTTAAATGGGAATCTTTAGGATTACGGTTTTACCAAAGGTTCTCATTGTATTAATTTCTACATAGTTAAGCTAATCCGTCTCTCATTCTGAGTAGTGGCCTGTAGTTAGAATTGCTCGCTTTCGCGATACAATTAACTACCTAAATCTAGGTCAATTCCACGGTAGTAGTAACCTATACCCTAAACTAGGTGCATGAAGACCAAACTCTGGGTTTCTACCATTAACCGTACATCACCTTGTTCAAAGGATTTATTAGTTAATTTGAATTTCATCTCTTTTCAACCGTTAATTCTTCTTTTAAAGTAATTAAAGGCATTAGATTATCATTAGGGTGATCAATCATAATGATATAATGGAGAAAACGAAATCATACCACGGATTTAAGAGACAAATTATGAAATACTATGGTAAAAATGTCATACAACGATCACCCGGGCTACTCCCGGTCCTAAAGATAAAGGGGATTAGCCCCACATGTTCATCTCAGTGAAAGACATGATGAGAGAAAGGGAAAACATGGAGAAAATGTGAATAAAAGTGGTGTAAACCCCTGGACGGAGGAGATTTGGGCATTCCTTGACATAGAGTGTGCGATCTACAGCCATCTGACAGTTGAAAACGTCTTCTGCAGCTCTCGGAATGATCGGGGCGTGATTCTGGGCTTCGTTCTTCTCTTCTCCTCTCCTTGAGACTTGTGCAATGACTAATGACGTGATGCCCTGCTTAGGGCCACCGAAATTAGGTATATGGACCACTTTAGGTCGCCAAAATATCACCACCGTCCGATTAGAATCGATCTGAAACAAAACCTATCCTGACATCGACGCGGGTCGATGGTATCGACCTGTCATAATATCGGCAAGTTGTCGTTTTCTCTGACTTTCCCACTGATGCAGACTCGATACCATCGACTTTGGTGTCGATGGTATCGACACTTTTAAGTGTCAGTTTTATCACCAATCCGACGCTGAAGTTGGGAAATGTCGATAGTATCGACTTTGTGTCGACAGTGTCGACGGGTTGATTGTTGGCTCACTGTAGGTATCTCGCTACCATCGACTTCCCAGTCAATGGTATCGACTCATCTTGTCTCCTTGCGGCTATCTCACTGTGACCGTGTCGATACTATCGACGGATGTCGATGGTATCGAAAGCTGTGTATATCCGTTCTTCCTGAAATTTCAAGATAAAGCCAAATCAGCTATGCTAAAACATATCAATATGATCATTTATAATAAAAAAGATAAAATATGAGAGATTTGATACAAAATGAGATTATAGACTAAAGCGAATGAATCATGTGATACTAACCACAAAAGTGACTAATAAACACATAAAACACATGTAAAACAAGTCTATATAAGCGACTTAAAGTCCTCGCATCAAACTCCCCTAAGCTTAAACATTGCTCATCCTCGAGCAGCAAAGCTATAGAATAAAATTGTGAGGGTCAACTAAATAACATATTATCACAATAGACATTTCCATATGATCCCCACCAGACATTCACATACCAGCCCTCACTAACCACAGAATGATAATTACCCTCTAGGTGACAATGATCATCCATAAGAGATATCCACCCCAAGATTGGTGAGCACTATCAAATAAGGCAGTTAATATAATAAAATCCTCCGGTTTAGGCTTGGTGCATCTTTGTGATCTCCTATCTACGTTGCTCGTTTCCTAACTACCATCTAAATGGAAGCAGATCTCCTGATATTAATGAATGAGGAGATAATCACAGGTGGCCTACCAATTAGAGCAATGGTTGGATGGAATAGGTGGCTGTGGAAGAAATGGAAGCACATAACAGTCAATCATGCACACAAAAATTAATGACCTATGATGATGTAAAATGCACGTGAAAATGTCCTAATGCTACATTTTAGGTGGAATGATGCATGCACTATCATTCCATCCCAACGAGAGACAAAATATCTACAAAACTACACATGTGCTTGTTCTTCTTATTATGCATGTGAACAAGTTCCTTCCTCTTCCTGATTTTCACTTACTTATTATTTTTTTCTTCTTTCTCTTTTTTTTCAGCCCTCACTTTTCTTCATGAACTAAGATGAAATTCACACATCTTTGTCTTGGGCTATTTTCATAACTACTATATATATATATTTATATATCTTCAGAAAGTATGAAACAAGTTTCTTATTTTTCGAAGAAGCAAGGCACATCATGTAAAAAAATGGTTAAGATTATGCAAAATGCAACTAAAATGACATTGACATGCATTCTAAAATCTGTGCATGCATGACTATAATGCAGCATTTTTTTTCAATGCAACAAATGTAAACACTAACTACAATGCAATCCTAACTGCATGATATGCAATCAAGAGATGACAAACTGTATAGTGCTCCCAATTCTTATGGTGGACTGTAGATAAGATGAAGTGGATAGATCACAAGATTAATTGACAGAACCATTGGAAGATATTATATGTCCCTCCTTACTGACATGTATAAAATCAAGAGGTTTCTCTCTCTTATTTCAGATTAAAGTCTCATTACCATTTGGTCAGTTTAGGCTCAACATCCAATTCCGTCCACTGTTCTTGAATCATAGGCATATACAGTTGTTATCTTATGTTTTAAAGTTGACAAACCCAATTATTTTCATAAGTTAAGTGCTTAAGTTCAAACAAAACAAGCTTGCAATCACATGAAATTTTTTCAAATTTACCCATACTCCCACATGAAAAACATAGAGATGAAAAATTGTATTAGGCATCCACAGGTATACTAGATAGCATGTGGATCCTAAAAACTAAGAAAATTGCTAAAATAAAAGAAAAGGCAATAAATGATAAAAATTAAGAAAAATAAAAGATAGAAAAAGATAGGAACTGTTCCATCTCCCAGCTCCCCTAAGCTTGAATTCGACTATGGCCTCATAGTCAAAAATAATCTTAGCAGGTGGAACAGTGATACCATTTATTGCTCAGGTGGTGGGTACTGCGGGGCGGTGGGATCCCATGCTCGGTGCGAGGGTTGAGGGGATTCACTCTGAAGGTGTGAATAGAAATGAAAAACTACCCATCATTTTATAGCTGAACCCGTCGCTACTGTTGCTCCGTCGATACCATTGACAGGATGTCGATGGTATCGACACCTGGAGTACAATCTTCTCTTCGCAACCATCGATGGTTGTTGATTGTTGGGTGTGGGGGCCCGGATCGATGACTTGTCGATACCATCGACGAGGATCGATGGTATCGAACCATCCCACAGATCGACTCCCGAAATTGGCGGGCTTTGTTGATTTCTTATCACGGATCTGTGATGTGTCGCGTCGATACTATCGACTGGGTGTCGATGGTATCGACTCTTCATGGTTCGATTACCCTCGCGAGGCCCAGGCGCCGCTTCCTCACTATTTCCGTGTCGATACCATCGACTGGGTGGTCGATGGTATCGACTTCACTAAGACAAATTCTTCTGTAAATCTTTGGGGATCTCGCGAGCATCGACTTCCTAGTCGATACTATCGACCCTGAGCTATCTGTTTCTTCGACGTCGCTGATGGTAAGTCGATACCATCGATGAGGCCGTCGATGGTATCGACTCAGTAAATTTTTGCAGCCGCTTCCCTGTACCCACATCGCTACCATCGACATTGTGGTCGATGGTATCGACTCTGATTCAGTACTGCACACTGAGAAAAATGATTAAGGTATCATTTTTACACTAAAAATGAAATTAAATAAAACTAATTTGCAAAATGCGAAGGAAAAATGAGGGAACTACAAATTAAAACTGCCGATGATTGGGTTGCCTCCCAACAAGCGCCCTACTTTAATGTCTTAGGCCAGAAAAAATCAAGCTCATCAGCTTGGGGCATCGGGGAGTGTTCCTAGGGGATCACTCGGCAGTTTGAACTCAACTCTTTCCTTGCCAATAACTAATGTCAAGATACCTCTCCCTATAGCAGTGATAACATCAGCCGTCACTTGAAACAACCTACCCAGTAGCATCTCACAACCCTTTAGCTGCGGCATGTCCATGACAATGAAATCCATGAGAAAGATGAATCTGTCGACTTTGACAAGTACATCCTCACAGACCCCATATGGCTTAACAATAGACCCATCCACCAACTCAATAGTCATGGCCGATTTCTTTAGTATCTTCAATCCAAGCTTTTGGAACATGGATAACAATATATGATTTATGCTAGTGCCTGAATCGCACTTTGCATATGGAAAGTGATGGCCACCAATTGAGCACGGTATGTAGAAACTCCCGGGATCTTTCTTCTTCTCTGGTACACTTCCAGTGATTATCGAGCTCACCGTCTCATTCACAAAGTAAACATCAGTGTCTTTTATTTGCCTTTTCTTAGTGATGATGTCCTTGATAAATTTTCCATATGCAGGAATCTGTTTTATCATTTCCACTAATGAAGTATTAATATGGAGCTTCCTAAACATCTACAAAAACTTCTTATAGTGTCTATGCTCCTTCTTCAACTTTTGAATATCCTGAAATGACATGCTTGGCTCTTTTATGTGCTTTTGCGGTGGCACATATGGGCTATTTGGGGTCTCCTCCCCTAAGCTTGCTTCTCTATCACCCTCTGACATAGGCTTCAACACATCATTCACGGTTGGTGTGACTCGTGGCTGCTCATCCTTCTCGGCGGTAGTAGCTTCACTTCGTAATATCACTTTCACCTGCCCCTCTTGCCTAGATGTGGGAACAGATGTGATGGGTTCTTGGTAGGATTTCCTGAATGGGAAATATCTGCCTGGTAGTCCATATAAGCTGCGGGGATATGGTACACTGGTTTTAGCCTCTATGTCAAAATGCATTTTTTTCTTGTCATGGACCTCCACCACTAGGGGCTCGGGTTCCTTAATCACAGATATATACTTCACTTGATGATGTGTTTAAGCAGACTCTGCATTACCAGCTGGTCTTTGTTGATTTGTATGCTTCATGGCTGCAACTTCATTGGTGATTTGAGTCATCGTTGTCTCTAGTGTCCTCATCTGCGCTCCATGACTTTACAATGTCTGCCCAAATTTATTTAAAATCTCGCCCTGGGACTGTAACTGCTTGGCGAACGTACTCATCATCTCTTGATTTTGTTGCATCACTTGACTAAGCAACTCGGTGCTTTTATCCTCCGCTTTTGATTGTGGTTTTGAGTCTGGATCTTGCAGGAAGTTGTTTGGGTCCTTCAATGAAAATTTTCTATCCTTCCTCCATGCATAATCATTGTTCCTATAGCCCTGTTGTTGCATGATTCTGGCTTGGGCCTCCTCATCGGATTCGTCCTCTTTCTCCACAAGCTTCTTGGCTATGAGATCTAATTTGTCATTCAATTCTCTGATGGCTTTGGCATCCCCTACAGATCTAACTTGTTGAGGTGCATCTATAGTACCCCAGGACTGCTTCTTTTCCATATTCTTAAGAATCTCCCAACACCTTGTATCCGTATTATTCAGAAAAAATCCTGACCCTACTGAATCCAAATTTCTTCTGTCATGCTCATTAAGTGCGAAGGAGAAAATCTTCACCTATTTTTCCTTATCTAACCCATGATGAGGGCATCTTCTCAGCATTATCTGGAATCTTTCCCAAGTCTCCGAATAAGTTTCCCCTGCATTTTGAGTGAAGTTGTAGATTTTCCTGATTAGATCATTGGTCTTCTCAGGTGGAAAGAAATGCTCAAAGAAGACCTCGATCATCTGGTCCCACGTTTCAACAATCTCATCATCAAGATTATGAAACCACTCCCTTGCATTTCCTGTAAGAGAACTAGGGAATAGTTTCAAATATAGTGCCTCCTACGGGAACCGATCGATCATTATCATGACACAATTCTCCACGAAGGTGCTTATGTGGGCCACCAGATCTTCGTTCTTTAGTCCATGGAATGCTTGGGATTTGACTAGATTTATTAGTGCCAGATCAATTTTATAAGTCGGGATGTTGATTGCCTGCCTCTTGATCAGCCCTTTTGATGCGTACGAAGAAGATGCCTTGATCTTCTCCCATATCGTCTTTTCTTCAGCCATCTCTTCTTGTTCAGAATCTGAGTTTACTCCCTCAGATTGATTATGAATGAAGTGCTCCTTGTCGTCTGATCCCAAAGATGGGACCTCTGGTAATGATTGCACATAGTCTATGCTACGCGTGCTCACCATGCACTGGTACCTACAAAATGGTATATTAAATTAAGTACAATGCTAGATGAATATAAATTTCTAAAAATTAAACAATCAATTGCAAGAATTAAAAATGTAGTTAAAAGAAAAAGGTAGCCTAGAGTGGCCATTTATAGCACTCATAGTGCCAATAATTTCTGTCTCCCCGGCAACGGCGCCAAAAACTTGACACGAATTTATCTTGCATAGAATGCAAGTGCATGCGTCAGAGTAATATAGGTCTTTGTGAGGCCCGAGTCGAACTCAGGGAAACGTAATTGTTGGTAGACTACTACTAACTACTCACAATCAACTAGACTGATTAAAATGATTTAAGAGTTTATTGAAAGAGAAAAGAAAATAAAAGAAAACAAAGCAATCGAATAAATGTTTAGTTTAATCAATTTAAATGAGAATCTTTAGGATTACAGTTTTACCATAGGTTCTCATTGTATTAATTTCTACATAGTTAACCTAATTTGTCTCTCATTCTGGGTAGTGGCATGTAGTCAGGATTGCTCACTTTCGCGATACAATTCACTACCTAAATCTAGGTCGGTTCCACGGTAGTAGTAACCTATACCCTAAACTAGGTGCATGAAGACCAAAATCTGGGTTTCCACCATTAACCGTACATCACCTTATTCAAAGGATTTATTAGTTAATGTGAATTTTGTCTCTTTTCAACCGTTAATTCTTCTTTCAAAGTAATTAAAGGCATTAGATTATCATTAGGGTGATCAATCATAATGATATAATGGAGAAAATGAAATCATACCACAGATTAAAGAGACAAATTATGAAATACTATGGTAAAAATGTCATACAACGATCACCCAGACTACTCCCGGACCTAAAGATAAAGGGGATTAGCCCCACATGTTCATCTCAATGAAAGACATGATGAGAGAAAGGGAAAACATGGAGAAAACATGAATAAAAGTGATGTAAACCCCTGGACGGAGGAGATCCGGGCATTCCTTGACGTAGAGTGCACGATCTACAACCTTTCAGCGGTGGAAAATGTCTTCTGCGGCAATCGGAACGATCGAGGTGTGATTCTGGGCTCCGTTCTTCTCTTCTCCTCTCCTTTGTGCAATGACTAATGACGTGATTCCCTACTTAGGGCCGCTGAAATTAGGTATATGGACCACTTTAGGTCACCAAAAGATCACCACCGTCTGATTAGAATCGATCTAAAACAAAACCTATCCTGACGACGTCGTTACCATCGACGCGGGTCGATGGTATCGACCCATCATAATATCGGCAAGTTGTCTTTTTCTCTGACGTTCCCACTGATGCAGACTTGATACCATTGACTTTAGTGTCGATGGTATCGACACTTTTAGGCATCCAATCTGATGCTGAAGTTGGGCAATGTCGATAGTATCGACTTTGTGTTGATAGTATCGACGGGTTGATTGCTGGCTCACTGTAGGTATCTCGCTACCATCGACTTCCCAGTCGATGGTATTGACTCATCTTGGTTCCTTGCGGTTGTCTCACTGTGACTGTGTCGATTCTATCGATGGATGTCGATGGTATCGATAGCTGTGTATATCTGTTCTTCCTGAAATTTCAAGATAAAGCCAAATCAGCTATGCTAAAACATATCAATATGATCATTTATAATCAAAAAGATAAAATATGAGAGATTTGATACAAAATGAGAGTATAAACTAAAGTGAATGAATCATGTGATACTAACCACAAAAGTAACTAATAAACACATAAAACACATGTAAAACAAGTCTATATAAGTGACTCAAAATCCTCACATCAAACTCCCCTAAGCTTAAACATTGCTCATCCTCGAGCAGCAAAGCTATAGAATAAAATTGCGCGGGTCAACTAAAGAACATATTATCACAACAGACATTGCCATATGATCCCCACCAGACATTCACATACCGGCCCTCACTAACCACATAATGATAATTACCCTCTAGGAGACAATGATCACCCATAAGAGATATCCACCCCAAGATTAGTGAGCACTATCAAATAAGGCAGTTAATATAATAAAATCCTCCAGTTCAAGCTTGGTGCATCTTTGTGATCTCCTATCAACGTTACTCATTTCCTAACTACCATCTAAATGGAAGCAGATCTCCTGATATTAATGAATGAGGAGATAATCACGAGTGACCTACCAATTAGAGCAACGAGTGGATGTAATAGGTGGTTGTGGAAGAAATGGAAGCACATAACAGTCAATCATGCACACAAAAATTAATGACCTATTATGATGCAAAATGCACGTGAAAATGTCGTAATGCTACATTTTAGGTGGAATGATGCATGCACTAGCATTCCATCCCAACGAGAGACAGAATATCTACAAAACTACACATGTGCTTGTTCTTCTTATTATGCATGTGAACAAGTTTCTTCCTCTTCCTGATTTTCACTTACTTATTATTTTTTTCTTCTTTCTCTTTTTTTTTCAGCTCTCACTTTTCTTCATGAACTAAGATGAAATTCACACATCTTTGTCTTGGGCTTATTTTCATAACTACTATATATATATATATATATATATATATATATTTATATATCTTCAGAAAGTATAAAACAAGTTCCTTATTTTCCGAAGATGCAAGGCACATCATGTAACAAAATGGTTAAGATTATGCAAAATGCAACTAAAATGACATTGACATGCATTCTAAAATTTGTGCATGCATGACTATAATGCACCATTTTTTTCAATGCAACAAATGTAAACAGTAACTACAATGCAATCCTAACTACATGATATGCAATCAAGAGATGACAAACAGTATCGTGCTCCCAATTCATATGGTGAGTGTAGATAAGATGAAGTGGATAGATCACAAGATTAATTGACAGAACCATTGGAAGATATTATATGTCCCTCCTTACTGACATGTGTAAAATCAAGAGGTTTCTCTCTCTTATTTCAGATTAAAGTCTCATTACCATTTGGTCAGTTTAGGCTCAACATCCAATTCCATCCATTTTTCTTGAATCATGGGCATGTACAGTTGTGGTCTTATGTTTTAAAGTTGACAAACCCAATTATTTTCATAAGTTAAGTGCTTAAGTTCAGACAAAACAAGCTTGCAATCACATGAATTTTTTTTCAAATTTACCCATACTCCCACATGAAAAACATAGAGATGACAAATTGTATTAGACATCCATAGGTACACTAGATAGAATGTGGATCCTAAAAACTAAGAAAATTGCTAAAAGAAAAGAAAAGGCAATAAATGATAAAAATTAAGAAAAATAAAAGATAGAAAAAGATAGAAACGGTTCCATCTCATAGCTCCCCTAAGCTTGAATTCGACTATGGCCTCATAGTCAAAAACAATCTTAGCAGGTGGAATAGTGATACCATTTATTGCTCAGGTGGTGGGTACTGCGGGGTGGTGGGATCCCATGCTCGGCGCGAGAGTTGAGGGGATTCACTCTGAAGGTGTGAATAGAAATGAAAAACTACCCCTCATTTTATAGCTGAACCCGTCACTACTGTTGCTCCGTCGATTCCATCGACAGTGTGTCGATGGTATCGACACCTGGAGCACTATCCGCTCTTCGCAACCATCGATGGTTGTCGATTGCTGGGTATGGGGGCCCAACTTGATGACTCATCGATACCATCGACGAGGGTCGATGGTATCGACCCATCCCACGGATCGACTCCCAAAATTGGCGGGCTCCGTTGATTTCTTCTCACGAATCGGTGACGTGTCGTGTCGATACTATCGAATGGGTGTCGATGGTATCGACTCTTCATGGTTCGATTACCCTCACGAGGCCCGGGCACCGCTTCCTCACTGTTGTTGTGTCGATACCATCGACTGGGTGGTCGATGGTATCGACTTCACTGAGACAAATTCTTCTGTAAATCTTCAGGGATGTCACGAGCATCGACTACCTAGTCGATACTATCGACCCTGAGCTATCTATTTGTTCGACATCGCTGATGGTAGGTCGATACCATCGATGAGGCCGTCGATGGTATCGACCCAGTAAATTTTTGCAGCTGCTTCCCTGTACCCACGTCGCTACCATCGACATTGTGGTTGATGGTATCGACTCTGGTTCAGTACTACACACTGTGCAAAACGATTAAGGTATCATGTTTACACTAAAAATGAAATTAAATAAAACTAACTTGCAAATGCGAAGGAAAAATGAAGGAACTACAAATTAAAATTACCGATGATTGGGTTGCCTTCCAACAAGCGCCCTACTTTAACGTCTTAGGCCAGACAAAATCAAGCTCATCAGCTTGGGGCATCGGGGAGTGTTCCTAGGGGATCACTCGGAAGTTTGAACTCAACTCTTTCCTTGACAATTCCTAATGTCAAGATACCTCTCCCGATAGCAGTGATAACAACCGTCTCTTGAAACAGCCTACCCAGTAGCATCTCACAACCCTTTAGCTGCGGCATGTCCATGACAATGAAATCCACGAGAAAGATGAATCTTTCGACTTTGACAAGTACATCCTCACAGACCCCATATGGCTTAACAATACACCCATCCGCCAACTCAATAGTCATGGCCAATTTCTTTAGTATCTTCAATCCAAGCTTTTGGAACATGGATAACGTCATAAGATTTATGCTAGCGCCTGAATCGCACTGTGCATACGAAAAGTGATGGCTGCCAATTGAGCATGATATGTAGAAACTCCCAGGATCTTTCTTCTTCTCTGGTACACTTCCAGTGATTATCGAGCTCACCGTCTCATTCACAAAGTAAACATCAGTGTCTTTTATCTGCCTTTTCTTATTGATGATGTCCTTGATAAATTTTCCATATGCAGGAATATGTTCTATCATTTCCACTAACGGAATATCAATATGGAGCTTCCTAAACATATCCAAGAACTTCTTATAGTGTCTATGCTCCTTCTTCAACTTCTGAATATCCTGAAATGACACGCTTGGCTCTTTTATGTGCTTTTGCGGTGGCACATATGGGCTATTTGGGGTCTTCTCCCCTAAGCTTGCTTTGCTGTCACCCTCTGACATAGGCTTCAGCACATCATTCATGATTGGTGTGACTCGTGGCTGCTTATCCTTCTCAGCGGTAGTAGCTTCACTTTGTAATATCACTTTCACCTGCTCCTCTTACCTAGATGTGGGCACGGCTGTGATGGGTTCTTGATAGGATTTCCTGAATGGGAAATATCTGCCTGGTAGTCCATATAAGCTACGGGGATATGGTACATTGGTTTTAGCCTCCGTGTCAAAATGCATTTTTTTCCTATCATGGACCTCCACCACTAGGGGCTCTGGTTCCTTAATCACAGATATATACTTCACTTGATGATGTGTTTAAGCAGACTCTGCATTACCAGCTGGTCTTTGTTGATTTGTATGCTTCATGGCTACAACTTCATTGGTGATTTGAGTCACCGTCGTCTCTAGTGTCCTCATCTGTGCTCAATGACTTTGCAATGTCTGCCCAAATTTATTTAAAATCTCACCCTGGGACTGTAACTGCTTGGCAAATGTACTCATCATCTCTTGATTTTGTTGCACCACTTGACTAAGAAACTCGGTTCTTTTATCCTCCACTTTTGATTGTGGTTTTGAGTCTGGATCTTGCAGGAAGTTGTTTGGATCCTTCCATGAAAATTTTCTATCCTTCCTCCAGGCGTAATCATTGTTCCTATAGCCCTGTTGTTGCATGAATCTGGCTTGGGCCTCCTCATCGGATTCATCCTCTTTCTCCACAAGCTTCTTGACTATGAGATCTAATTTGTCATTCAATTCTCTGATGGCTTTGGCATCCCCTACAGATCTAACTTGTTCAGGTGCATCTCTAGCACCCCAGGACTGCTTCTTTGCCATATTCTTAAGAATCTCCCAACACCTTGTATCCGTATTGTTCAGAAAAAATCCTGACCCTGCTGAATCCAAATTGATTCTGTCATGCTCATTAAGCGCGAATTAGAAAATCTTCACCTATTTTTCCTTGTCTAACCCATGACGAGGGCATCTTCTCAGCATTATCTGGAATCTTTCCCAGGTCTTCGAATAAGTTTCCCCTGCATTTTGAGTGAAGTTGTGGATTTTCCTGATTAGATCATTGGTCTTCTCAGGTGGAAAGAAACGCTCAAAGAAGACCTTGATCATATGGTCCCACGTCTCAGCAATCTCATCATCAAGATTATGAAACCACTCCCTTACATTTCCTGCAAGAGAACTAGGGAATAGTTTCAAATACAGTGCCTCCTGCGGGAACCGATCGATCATTATCATGACACAATTCTCCACGAAGGTGCTTATGTGGGCCACCAGATCTTCGTTCTTTAGTCCATGGAATGCTTGGGATTTGACTAGATTTATTAGTGTCTGATCAATTTTATAAGTCAGGATGTTGATTGCCTGCCTCTTGATCGAGCCTTTTGATGCGGATGAAGAAGACGCCTTGATCTTCTCCCATATCGTCTTTTCTTCAGCCATCTCTTCTTGTTCATAATCTGAGTTTACTCCCTCAGATTGATTATGAATGAAGTGCTCCTCGTCGTCTGATCCCGAAGATGGGACCTCTGGTAATGATTGCGCATAGTCTGTTCTACGCCTACTCACCATGCACTGCTACCTTCAAAATGGTATATTATATTAAGTACAGTGCTAGACGAATATAAATTTCTAAAAATTAAATAATCAATTGCAAGAATTAAAAATGTAGTTAAAAGAAAAAGGTAGCCTAGAGTGACTTCTTATAGCACTCGTAGTGCCAATAATTGTCTTCTCCCCAGAAACGGCGCCAAAAACTTGACACGAATTTACCGTGCGTAGAACGCAAGTGCACGCGTCAGAGTAATATAGGCCTTTGTGAGGCCCGAGTCGAACTCATGGAAACGTAATTGTTGGTAGACTACTACTAACTACTCACAATCAGCTAGACCGTTTAAAATGATTTAAGAGTTGATTGAAAGAGAAAAGAAAATAAAAGAAAACAAAGCAATCGATTAAATGTTTAGTTTAATCAATTTAAATGGGAATCTTTAGGATTACAGTTTTACCACATGTTCTCATTGTATTAATTTCTACATAGTTAACCTAATATGTCTCTCATTCCGGGTAGTGGCCTGTAGTTAGAATTGCTCGCTTTCGTGATACAATTCACTACCTAAATCTAGGTCGGTTCCACGATAGTAGTAACCTATACCCTAAACTAGGTGCATGAAGACCAAACTCTGGGTTTCCACCATTAACCGTACATCACCTTGTTCAAAGGATTTATTAGTTAATGTGAATTTCGTCTCTTTTCAACCGTTAATTCTTCTTTCAAAGTAATTAAAGGCATTAGATTATCATTAACTTGATCAATAATAATGATATAATGGAGAAAACAAAATCATACCACAGATTTAAGAGACAAATTATGAAATACTATGGTAAAAATGTCATACAACGATCACCCGGGCTACTCCCCGTCCTAAAGATAAAGGGGATTTGCCCCGCATGTTCATCTCAATGAAAGACATGATGAGAGAAAGGGAAAACATGGAGAAAACGTGAATAAAAGTGATGTAAACCCCTGGACAGAGGAGATTCGGGCGTTCCTTGATGTAGAGTGCACGATCTACAACCTTCTGACGGTGGAAAACATCTTCTGCGGCTCTCGGAACGATCAGGGCATGATTCTGGGCTCCGTTCTTCTCTTCTCCTCTCCTTGGGACTTGTGCAATGACTAATGACGTGATGCCCTGCTTAGGGCCGCCGAAATTAGGTATATGGACCACTTTAGGTCACCAAAAGATCACCACTGTCTGATTAGAATCGATCTGAAACAAAACCTATCCTGACGGTGTCGATACCATCGACAACCCATCATAATATCAACAAGTTGTCTTTTTCTCTGATGTTCCCACTGCTGCAGACTCGATACCATCGACTTTAATGTCGATGGTATCGACACTTTTAGGCATCGGTTTTATCACCAATCTGACGCTGAAGCTGGGCAATGTCGATAGTATCGACTTTGTATTGATAGTATCGACTGGTTGATTGGTGGCTCGCTGTAGGTATCTCACTACCATCGACTTCCCAATCGATGGTATCGACTCATCTTGGCTCCTTGCGGGTGTCTCACTGTGACCGTGTCGATACTATCGACAGATGTCGATGGTATCGACAACTGTGTATATCCGTTCTTCCTGAAATTTCAAGATAAAGCCAAATCAGCTATGCTAAAACATATCAATACGATCATTTATAATCAAAAAGATAAAATAGGAGAGATTTGATACAAAATGAGATTATATACTAAAGTGAATGAATCATGCGATACTAACCACAAAAGTGACTAATAAACACATAAAATGCATGTAAACAAGTCTATATAAGCGACTCAAAATCCTCGCATCACTATGCAATCCATGTATACTTATATTAATTCATAGGAGATACAAGAGACCACCATACATTCTAACAGAAGACACCAAGATGGTTAGACACTCGGTTTATTAGTGAGAGGTCCCAGGATCGAGCCCAAGCCATGGGATGAATAGAATGGGCAATTTTTTTTTAAAAAAAAAGAGACCACCATACATCCTAGGATTTTCCTATTCAAGACAAGAGTCTTCCACCCATACAAGGACTTGCCCATTTGATCAAGATGTCTTCAGCCTTCAACAAAGACTTACCCACACTTGCATTAAGTCTTTGGGATTGAAGGAATTTACCCACTGTTCTTGAATCTTGGTCTTTCCCTTCTCCTTCACCTAGAGAAGATCTTCACCTCTTATTCAACCTTGAAATATAATAGCAACAACTTCACCTTCACTCGTAGTAGCTTGCTTCAACCTTTTCTTCTTTGAGAAAGGGGGTAGGGAAGATGGAATGGAATGAGAGCTTTACAAGCACATGAAGGTAGCTCTCTTACAAATGCCCTAACTCACTCATAATCACAAAATGCTTTGTAAATGAGAGAGAGAGAAAGGGGATCAAGGAGTTGCAACACACTCAACTATAGCAAGGACTTAGAATAACATGAATGAGAAAACTTGGAATGAACTCCAAGGGGTCCTATTTATAGCTGGGGGTGTTCCCTTGAGTGTTGGATCACTTAAGGGAGAAATATAGCCATTTTCCAAGTTACAACAGATCTACTCGCGCTAAAAAAACTCTCCAATGGTTATAATAACTTTTTTTGCATTTTTTGTACAATACATTCAGTCGAATTTCAATAAAGATAACTCGACCGATCCACTAAGTGACAAAGCCAATTTCAAACTAATAGTCGAGTTTGATCTGGAAAACTCGACCGATGAATCAAAATCAATTTTTCTTAGTTGATCGATTGGTCGAGTTCTATGAGTGTACAACTCGATCGATTGGTTTCTCCAGAAAATCCATCACTAGATCAGTCGAGTTTCCAACTGAACCGATAAACAACATGTGATAAATTTTCTAAATTGGCATTTGAGTGATCAAATGTTGGAATTAAGTGTCCCTGGTTTTTTCTCATCTTAGTTACAAGACATATCATCAATAAAAGTGATTACAAAAAACATTTAAGGCCATTTGGAGTGATTTCCCAAAATGCGCACTTGCATTGCTTTTGACTTGAACTTGAACAAGATAGTGCTTGTGTAATTTGATCATTTTCATGTGGATGCGACTATGAAGAAGCATGGAGTAGCAGTTACAGCTGTAGACTGAAACTGTAATGGCGAGTGGGTAGGCGCATGGGGGAAGAAGATCGATGCTCACAACGTGATTGAGGCTAAACTCGCTAGTATCTATCTTGCTATAGAACAAGGCAAGTTGAAGGGATGGCCCTGTATACTGATAGAATCCGATATCTAGCAGGCTGTGCGGCTGATTGATGAAGAAGGAGGCGAGCATCCAAAGCTTGCTCTATGGCTAATGAAGATCAAGAAGAAAATGCAATCGCAGGTTAACCTGAGGTACCACTGTAGGGAAAGCAATAGTTTGGCGGACAACCTTGCTAAATTTCTACTTACAAATAAGGATGTTTCTTATTTTTATCACCTACCACCTAATGAAATCCTTCCTGTTTATTTGGAGGATCTAGGGAGACTTGTTTGTAATGAAAGGGTGGTCGATCCTGTAATAGCCAAAAGTGATGAGTAGATTACATGTTTAAAAAAAAGCCTAAAATTAGTCTTGAACAAACATATTAGATACATATGAATGGAATGATTAAGTCATTATCAAAATATGGGTAATTTATAAACCTCAAGTCAACATTGTCCCCCTTTTTGACAATGACAAACCATTCCTCAATCATATTGAAAAGGATATGTAAAGTTATATGTTAGCCTTGTGAATTGCAGGGGGATTCATGATTTGAACAATGCAAATTGCTCCCCCTCAATCTATGCTTACTCTTACCTACATAGTTAGTCTATCTACGCAAAGCAACATGACATATATACTATATAGTCCTTTAGCAAGTCACATGATAAAGCAAGTAATCAGCAAGAAAAGGATCACATAGATAATAAAAGCAAAATGGTTGAGCTTCAAAACATTGAACTTCTCTCCTCCTTTTAATATTATCAAAAAGGAAGGGAGTTAGAAGAGCAAAGAAATAAGTCTTCTCCCAACACAACCAAACATACTTCCACAACATAAAAGCACGCAACCTCAAAACAAACATCAAATAGAGATGAGAGAAGCTAGAAAAATCAGTCATAATCAAAATATGGTAAACATGGCACCAACTTGTGAGATATAGTAAATCAAAGAGTAAGTGTACATATGATTAAGATTACAAACCAGAGAGCATGTCCTTAGAAACAACTACAAGCCAAAATGATGAAAACATGATGATAAAATAGTACAACGCAGAAAATGTAACCAGATGTTTTGAATAAAAAATAGCCTACAAAGATATATATGATCAGCATCTAGACTAAAAACTAGAAAATCTAAACATCTATGTCATCTATGTCCACATCATCAACATCGTCATCAGCATCAGAAGCTAATGGCTCATAGTCATCATCTCCATCTGAAAGTGCAGTAGAGATAACAACATCACCAGAGGCACCAGAGGCACCAACAAAGCCATAAGAACCATCATCATCCTCATCATCCTCAGAAGCCTCCTCCTTATCAGCAACAACCTCCTCATCAGCCTGATTTGGCATTTACTCATCAGCAAGGGAACCAAAACCATGGCCGGGCCAACAGGCATTCTTCTCAGCCCAAGACATGCCAAGAGCATGAAGCTCATTGGCCTGTGGGAAAGAGGGAGTAGAAGTACCAAGACCAGCAAGCAAGGAGGCCAAGGGTCCAACAGGTAGAGGCAACACCCCAGGGGTAGGTCCACCAACAACAGAGGGTGTAGAAGTAAAACCAGCTGGTAGAGGGGCTGGGTAAAACTGATCATATGCATAGGATGCATAGTGACATCCTGGGTAGGATAGGTAGGCAAAATAAGGATGTGCACAAGATAGGTTCATGTTAGACATGATGGCACATAGATCTTGATGCATGTTCTCTTGAACCTGAAGGTTATATGCCTGTTGATGCATCATGTATCCCATAAGGGTTTCATTTGACACATCAAATGAGGCGTGGTCAGATCGGGAAGGCTGAGGTGGTCGAGGTATTAGTATATATGCCCATAGAGCCATCTCAAGTGATTGCATGGGGTCAGATATTAATTAATCAATTAATATGATTAATTGGTTATTAATTACAAAATATTATAATTAATCCACGAAAATTTCAATTAACACTGTCTTTCTATTTATCAAAGGGTTTAGCAAACCAATTTCTTAAAAAATCGGTTCCATCATGAGAAACCCTAGCGCTCCCGAGAGCGGCGGCGGCAAGATGCACGACGACGACTTCCGCGACGTCGATGGCGATGTAGACCAAGGTGGACGGAGCAATGTGGTCCCACTGGGAAACTCAGGCATCTCGCTAAACTTTGCATCCCATGGGACAAGGCGATCCCAAGGAAACAGTAATCTGGAACAGGATATGGAAATTGATGCAGGCGCGCATGAAGCAACCCAATTCCCTGAACTTCCCTCACGACACCGGCATGCAACTCCTCTGCCTCAACCATCAAGGCTGTCCTACAACGCTATGGTCGGTAAAGGGACCACAGAAACTCAAGGGGGGATAAACATAAACACAGAAGACCTTGACATCTTTCTGACACCTGAAGACATCATGGTCACCTCCGATAACGGGGTGCCATCCTTTAACCTGACGATGGACGCCAGAGACAGTCTGCTCAAACCTTGGCAATTCACGATGGTTGTCAAACTTCTTTCCAAGGAATTAGGATTCCTAACCCTGAGGGATAGGATCCAAACCATGTGGAAACCTAAGGGGAATTTCAACCTGATCGACCTCGCCAACGACTTCTTCGTCGTTCAACATCAACGTGAAGATGACTACATGCATGCGTTAACAGGTGGCCCTTGGCAACTGTTTGGATCGTATCTCTCGGTCCAAAGATGGAACCCTGATTTCTCTCCGGAATCCACTGCCATGCCGAAGCTGGTCACCTGAATCCGCATCCCTAATCTACCCATCCACCTATACCGAGAAGTCTTGCTGGCTGAAATAGGCAATTCTATCGGAAAGACAGTTAAAGTCGATCTCAACACCATCTCTCAACGCAGGGGTCGATTCGCGAGAATTGCAGTAGAGCTAGACCTTCACAAACCCCTCACGCCCATCGTGATGGTGGAAGGCAACAGATACAGAATCAAATATGAAAACATCCCATGCATCTGCATGTATTGTGGCAGAGCCGGACATCTTGAGAAAGACTGCTCTAAGAGAATCACAGATGAGAACTCTTCCTTGAAGGACGGCCAACTGGCTTCTGCAAGTCAACCGCTCCGTCCCCTTGTCCAAGGTTTAACGGACTATATTCATGCACGCCCCATACCACGGAAACCACGCCCAAACGCTGCAACCAAGCCCGGCAACCCCAGAAACAACAATAGATTTCAAAACCTGCAGGACCAGGAAGAAGAAGATGCGGTCGATACGGAGGTTATTGACGTTGATTCTGTTGCAGAGCGTGTGGCTAGCGGAATTAACTGGAGAGCACGCAAGAAAACCCACAAGAAGAACAATCCAAACAAGCCCAAATCCAACACTGCCCCCGTGCAAAGCACTTCCAAGGAACTGCCTGCCCCATCCCGAGCAACGATGGACCCGCCGCCACAACCGAGTACCACGCACACAACCATCAATCCCACTGGAGACTATCTTGTGCAAGGGAGGGAGAACCCACCGCATCAATTTGCCCACGAACCCTTCACCTTTGGCGACTCGACAAGATTTGAGCGTCAAACTCATCCTTACAGAAGCCCCAGTCGGAACTCGGTAGGCATTCATCTGAGGAACAGGAAGATCTTGAACCACGGCGACGCCTCGAAATCCTCTTCGAGGAAAAGAGGGAAGACTTCTTTGCTGCAAGACCTAGAAGAAGAGGCGAGGACCATGGGCAAATCCACTCTCACTGAAGTTGATAAATGAAAGTTACAACTTGGAACGTACAGGGTGTTTGTGACAAAGACACCCAAAATACTGTGAAAGACCTGACCTTGAAATACAATATCTCAGTCATGTGTTTGCTGGAGACTAGATGCAGTGGAACCCAAGCCATGGGGATTATAAAGACTCTGGGTTTTCCGAATTCCCACAGAGTCGAAGCTGTTGGTTTTTCTGGGGGCATCTGGGTACTTTGGAAGCATACCGCCCAAGTTGAGATACTTGTGTCTCACAAACAATTTGTCCACTGTAATATTCACGACACTTTCTATACCTTTGTCTATGCAAGCACGACAAGAAGGGGGAGGAAGCTGCTCTGGAATCATTTAAATGCAATTTCCCTTTCAATCACTAATCCTTGGATAGTGATGGGCGATTTCAATGTCGTGATGCACTCTTCCGAGAAGATTGGAAGCAATATCTTCGACAAAGCCAACAACATGGACTTCATAGAGGCAGCTGAGAGCTGCTCGCTCATGGACCTTGGGGCGGTCGGCCCCCGCACCACCTTCAGAAGGGGTCTCCTACATGAACGCCTTGACAGGGCGTTGGGTAACCAGCAATGGATCAAGCAACCAGGCAAGAAGGAGGACATGATCCTAGAGAAGAACCATTCTGATCATGCACCTTTAATGGTTTGCACGGATGCACCCCTTCCTTTCTAGGGTACGGCACACCTACGTACTAACGCAAGATGGTACTCATCACCAGGATACGTAACTTTCTTCAAAGAGGCGTGGTCGACAGACACTGACCTGCCTGCTGTGAACAGGTTGTTGTTGGAGAAGGCAAGGAACTGGGACATCGCTTCACGCAAACAAGATAGAAGAAGCAAAGACCAAATCACTAACAAGATTAGATGGAACCATATGAATCTCTCGCTGCGTTTCGACCTTTCGTTGGCAAGGGAGACTGTCAAACTCCAAGCTCAATTGGACGGCATCCTTCGGCAAGAGGAGGCCAAAAGCCAACAGCGATCGCGATGCAACTAGATCAAACTGGGCAACAATAATACCAGTTACTTCCATTCTATCACGGAAGCTAGAAGATGGAGGAATAAGATTACCCGCCTCAAAGATGAGCACAGAGTATGGTATGATAATGCACCCACACTCAAATCCCTCATCCTATCCTTTTTCTCGAACGTATACCAGGAGACAAATGCTACTCGCCGGCAAACTGCTAGCGCTACCTTCCCGGGAGTGTTTACACCTCTTTCGATTGATCAAAAATAGAAGCTGGCCTCCACCCCCTCATCCAAGGAGATCTGGGATGCACTGAACTCCATGTCGCCAATCAAAGCCCCAGGTCTGGATGGAGTGGATGCGGGTTTCTACCAGGAAAATTGGAAGACTGTGAGAAACCAACTATGTCAGTTTGTTCAAGCACCTTTCACGGGTATCCCGATCCCTCCGTCCACGACTGATTCAATCATCATTCTCATCCCCAAGATCAATCCGCCTGAGAAATGTACCCAATTGAGACCTATTTCCCTCAACAACGTCTGCACGAAGCTCCTCTCGAAGGTCATCGCCAACAGGCTCAAGCCTTACCTCAATGACTGGATCTCACCTTACCATTCGAGTTTTGGCCCTGGAAGGAAGATTGGAGACAACATTGCGCTGGTCCATGAGGTGGTACACTCGATGGAATCAAAATCTAACATGAAAAGAACTATGGCGTTGAAGCTGGACTTGATTAAAGCCTTTGACAAATTAAGCTGGCAATTCATCCATGACACACTCACTCGAACTATGATACCCAGGGAGATCATTGACATCATCATGCATATCATCTGCTCCGGTGACTCCTCTATACTTTGGAATGGAGAGGTGGCAGGAACCTTTAGACCTTCCTGTGGGGTCAAGCAAGGAGACCCCCTTTCCCCCTATATCTTCATTTTATGCCTGGAACGCTTCAGTCAATTGATAGCAGAAGAGATTGGTAAGGGAAATTGGAGACCTATCATCATCACCAGAGACAGAATCCCCATCTCCCATGCGAGCTTTGCGGATGACATCATCCTTTTCGGGGAAGCCTCCACACATCAAGCAAGAGTTATCCTCTGCTGCCTTAAGCTTTTCAGTCACGCTTCTGGACTTGCCCTATCCCATGAGAAATTGACTGTCTTCTTCTCTTACAACACCCCTCGCTCAATCAAAAATAGGATCTGCAATAGATTGGGGATTCAACAGACGAGCAACCTTAGCCGTCACTTGGGTGTTCCCATCATTCATCGCAGGAAGGGAAAGGAGCTGTTCTCTTCTCTGCTGGAGAAATTTCAGAAGCACATTTCACAATGGCAGAATAACCTCCTCTCCCTTGCAGGGAGAATCACACTCACTAAATCAGTTCTTCAATCGCAAGCATGCTACATCATGCAAGTAGTTCAACTTCCCCTCTCAATTTGTGATCGAATCGACCAAATTACTCAGAATTTCCTATGGAATGGCGGATCCCATAGATGCCTTAATCTGGTTGCTTGGAATACGGTGGCGAATCCCAAGCCTCAGGGAGGTCTTGGTCTAAGGAAGGCGAGAGATTTCAACTCCTTCTTGCTAATAAAGATGGGGTGGGATTTATTTCAAAACAAGCGTATACCATGGGTGAATATTATGCGCTCCAAATATCTCCTGAATGGACTGCCCAAATCTACTGGTTCTCATCTATGGAGAAGCCTAAAATCTTTTCTCCCACTACTCAAAGTGAATGCTCGCTGTCATGTTGTGTCAGGCTTGGATACACTGGTCTGGACGGATGAGTGGATCGGAGCTGGTGCAACGCCCACCCTTAAAGTTGACCTTATGCACCGGAGGATCTTGCTGACCTCAGGGTCTCGAGCCTGGTCCGAGATGACGAATCTTGGGATCGTGACTTTCTCAATCACTGGTTTGTACAAGAAACAGTCCATGCCATCAGCCATATGCCCACCCCTAGAATCCACTACGGTGAGGACACATTCATCTGGAAGCTAGATAACTATGGAGTCTTTACTGCCCACTCTGCTTACAACCTGATTTGCCAGCAAACGCCGGAAGCACCTAGACCTCTGTTTGCAGCAGTTTGGTCTCTCCCAGTTTCGCATCGGGTTCGAGCTCATATGTGGCTGACACTGCATGATCGCTTACTTACAAACACCATGAGAAGTAAACGAAAGATGACTGACAACTCATTGTGCCCGCGATGCAACAACTCGGAGGAAGACTGCCTGCACACATTGCGGGACTGCAGGTCTTCTAGACAGATTTGGTCGCTCATTCTTCCCAGGGAGGTGAATCTCTTCTACACAAGTCAGTCTACTCAAGACTGGATTGATTACAATATCAGAATTGTCAAGGAGCCGTCCTCCTGGAAGAGGCTCTTCGTCATCACTTGCTGGAAGATTTGGAAAAGCAGGAACATGCAGGTATTCGAAGACACTACTATACCTCCACAAATTGTGGCTGCACAATGCTTTTCTGAAGCACGATCATCAGAACTGGCCTTCTCTCATATCCCGTCTGATCATTCAGAGAATTCAAGTCCGGATTACCCACTACGCCTGCACAATACAAACTTCATCCTTCATATTGATGTCGCAACCTCATCCAGGTCCAATATGTCCTGCACATGTGCTATTCTCCACAGCAACATGGGAGAATGGATTGGGGGTTCCTCTCGTTTGCACCCAGGCACTGATGCCATGGAGGGAGAGCTCAAGGCTATTATTCACGGAGCATAACTCGCAAGACAGCTAAATCAGCATCATGGCACCTTCCTTTCAGACTCCTGGAACTCAGTTCATTGGGTGAGAGGCCTAGAAACGATCCTAGGCAAGTTCATCACGACCGTCTGTAAAGCTCGGGAAGCCCTTGCTACCATAAGCATCACTGACCTCATCCACATCAAAAGAAACCAGAATAAGCTCGCGGACATCCTTGCTAAATCCTGCCTCAAACAACCCGGACCTGAAGGTGAATGGCAGCAATGCCCTGCCCTAGGGGAAGCCATCTATCTAGAAGACAAAGCCTTCTTCTGTAATTTTCTTAGATCTCTGTCATGATGTAAACAATTTACTCGGTATTGCACAAAAAAAAGGGTTTAGGAAACCCTACTTCCTTTCATCACTATTTAAAGGGGCTTGACGGCCAATGTCTTTATGAGATATTGAAGAGGATTTTCAGTTTACGCTCATGCATATAAACCCTATCCGTCACTATCTTCAGGAGAGCACCGCGGTGCTACAACGTCATCACACAAAGGCTACTCCTTCCTGCCAACTTAGGAAGCATGACATGGAGTTCCAGTCTATCCGCGTGGATGAAGTCGAGACACAGACGATGAGATGCCTACTTTCAGAGGACGTCAACGGCCATCCATACGCGCTACGAGAGGAATACATCACCGCACAAAAGGAGAACCTCCAGATCTTCCTACGAAATGTTTGGAGGATGGGAGAGAAGTATTATCTGTGTAAGCCAGGAACATTGCACATCATCGTACAGTGGGACGTCGACGAACTTTCTCCATGACAAAGTATATCTCAGGAACACTCTTTTTGAATACACTGTTGTCGACGAGATCCTATTACAGGTTGTGTGGAAATATATTTTATTTTGGTGCTTCCTCCGCGCATGTTTCCTCCACAAAATCCAACAGGAGGTTCATGGGTAGAGGTAGAGGTGGAGGCTCTAGGTGTTGTAGAGGATGTGATATGCACATAAATCTTAAAGTGTGCTCTCACTGATGCAAACTCTTTTCTGGGAAGATTTGTATGAAGGTCATGCAAAAGAAATTTTCCAGGGGCAAGTTGAAAAAGACCACAGATCAGGGCTGGGTAGGGTGGGTGGGTGCCACGGGTGTTCTTGTCAGAGTCAAAATAGATAATGCGGTGATGGACGTAATGAGACCATTTGACTCTGATGCTCTTCAAGAGATAATACATAATTACCGCAGTGTTTTATACAATTTTAGTCTAATTTTTCTTGGGATGAATATTGCAGTTAACAACTAGGGAAAGTATGTGGTTCTTTAGGTCTAAGGCAGAGGAGGGAAGGGTGCACTTCTTCCTATATGGGGACTGAGGCTTCTTCAAGCATTTATGAATATCAGGGAGAGTGAGATCATATGCTTGTAGAAGGCCTCAGGTTCAACTAAGTCAAAATACTGGGGATAGTCCTTCCTCCAGGTATCAGTCACTTCAATACCTGAGAAGAAGGTGTTCAGGGTATCCTCAAAGACTTAGAATTTCTTCCCGGTGATCAGGGAAGTGAGGACTACTTGAGTATTGGGTGGTGCTACGAGTGTGTCATAATTCCATTGCAAGTTAGCACAGAATTCATGAACTACTTTTGTGCTGGATATGAAATTGTTGTAGCACAACCGTTTGACACATAAGGCACGGAGAGATGGTGATTGTATAGAAACTCAGCCACTTTATCAATGATCCTTTGTCTATGTGGGGTTGGCTAAAAAATGGCATGGAATGGAAAAGGATTCCTAGGAAGGATCTCATTGTACCTATTGAGAGCCTCATTGGAGACAAAGAAGGTATCATCAAAGGGTATGAGACGCGAGTTGGAAGATGAAGATGGTGCTCCATCTGGGGCCACCCTCTTTCTCCTATTAGATGCCATGAAGACAAAATGGAGAGAGCAAAACAACTGAAATACCACTAAAACCCATCCACACACCTAGGGTTGATAGGAAAGAGGTCAAGGGATGTCGATTTAGGTCGAACTAGGGCTAGGGAGAGGAAGGTCAGGGCTAGGGTTGAGAGCTTGAGGGAGCTATAGGTTGGATCGTTCGATTTTTCTCTAGTTGAGAGGGAGAAAAGTCGGCCGAACCTAACTTATGTTTTCTCTAGCTTGGCCATCGGTCGAGTTTTGTGACTCAGAATCTCAACTTGTAGGCTCTTGAAAAAATCTCTTGGCCACTGATCAGTCGAGTTGGCAACTCGACCGATGGTAAAATTGAACCAACATTAGAAAATCTAATTTCTAGCCATTAGAGTGCTAATTAAATTTATTTTTCAAGTCCATTTTGCATTTTAAACATACTTAGGCACATATCACTCATCATTGGGTACTATTTTGTGATAAAACAAGTGTTTGCAAAAAAACACTCAAAAATAAGAGAAAAACAAGGCAAAAAGAACATGAATGCTGACTTTTAGTATATTAGCAAGCAAAGATGATTAAAACATAGGCAAAAAATATAAAACATATGACAACTAGCTAGAAGGCATATCAGATACAAGCAATTATCAGCAGTTTAGATCTAATAAAGTTAAATTTCTCTCTAGCTAGAGGTTCAGTGAAAATGTTCATCAACTGATTTTCGTGTTCACATTTGTGATATAGATATCCTTTTGGCATTATGATCACAAAGAAAATGATGGCAAACCTCTATATGCTTAGCTCTACTATGAAAGATATGATTATATGACAAGCTAATTGTACTAGTATTATCACAATAGATAGGAGAAGCATCAAAATGAATGTTAAAGTCTTAGAGCATTTTCTTCATCAATGGGACCTGGGAAAAACAACTCCCGACTATAGTGTATTCAGCCTCGGTGGTTGATAATGCTATTGTGCTCTATTTCTTGGAGAACCAAGACACCAAGCATGGTCCTAGGAGAAAGAAAGTGCCACTTGTGCACTTTTTATCAATCAAGTATCCCGTGTAATCCACATCACTATAAGCCATAAGAGTAAAGTCCCTTGACTTGGGATACCATAGTCCAAAATTTTGGGTTTTGTCTAAGTACCTTAAAATCCTCTTAACAACTATAAGATGTGATTTCTTAGGATTTGATTGAAAGAGATCACACAAGCCAAACCCTAAACATTATGTCAGGTCTAGAGGCAGTTAAGTAAAGTGAACTTCCAATCATACCTCTATAGAGGTTCTCATCTACCTTCTCACCTTCTTCATCTTTGTCAAGTGTGGGGGTGTTTGACATGGGTGTGTTCATCGACTTGGTGTTCTCCATCCCAAAGCACTTAAGTAGCTCACTTGTGTACTTGCCTTGGTTGATGAAGTTCCCATCTTTAGTTTGCTTGATTTGAAAGCAGAGGAAGAACATGAGCTCACCCATCATACTCATCTCAAATTCAGTCTGCATAAGATCACTAATTTTATTACAAAGATCAAGGTTAGTTCTGCCAAAAATGATATCATCAATATATATTTGACTGATAAATTTTTTTTAGAAGTGTGCTAGAAACAAGGTAGAATCTACTTTGCCCATGATATGCCATGATCTAACAAAAATTTCTTTAATTTCTCATACCAAGCTTGAGGTGCTTGTTTGAGTCCATAGAGAGCCTTTTGCAACAAATAAACATGGTTAGGTAAACTATCAAATTCAAAGCCCGGAGGTTGTGCAACATACACTTCCTCCTCAATTGTACCATTCAAAAACACACTTTTAACATTCATTTGATAAAGAAGAGAGTTTTTATAACTAGAAAGGACAAGCAACATACAAATGGACTCAAGTCTAGCAACATGTGCATATGTTTCATCAAAATCTATACCTTCTTGTTGATTGTAGCCTTGAGCCACTAACCTTTGCTTTGTTCCTTACCACTTTGCCGCTTTCATCTAGTTTATTGTGGTAGAGCCACTTGGTGCCAATGATCTTTCTATCACTTGGTCTTGGCACTAGGGTCCACACTTTGTTCTTTTCGAATTGCTCCAACTCTTCTTGCATGGCTAGGATCCATTCATCATCCCTAAGAGCTTCTTTGACATTCTTTGGCTCAAGTTGTGAGATGGAGTTGTTCCTTGTTCTTTGTTGAATGCAGCCCGCATCTTCACTCTTTCAAATGGATCACCTAAAATAATCTCTTTTGGATGATTCTTTACAAACCGGAGAGTTGGATCCTTTTTCTCTTCATCTTTCTGTTCTTCTTGAGTGACCACCACTTTTACCTTTTTGGTGATGTTGAGTTCTTTTAGAATAAGAATTACCTCACCTGCAACTTAGTTAGAACAATATCGTTGGGAATATAGGGGTTAGTCTCAATAAACTTACCATTTATAGATTCTTCTACTTTAGTAAGTTCAACATTAAATACTCTATAAGCCTTGCTAGTAGTACTATAGCCAAGAAAGAAAGCTTTGTAATATTTCAGATCAAACTTGTCAAGAAAATCTTTTATACTCAAAACAAAACAAGGACATCCGAAAACATGGAAATACTCGATTGAAGGCTTTCTACCATGCCATAGCTCATAGGGGGTTTTATTTAAAGAAGGATGTGTAAAAACCCAGTTTTGCACAAAACATGAGGTACTGACGACTTTGGCCCAAAACTTCTTTGGAGTGTCATACTCTAAAAGAATGGTCTTAGCCATCTCCTGTAGTGACCTATTCTTCCTCTCTACAATATCATTTTGTTGAGGTGTTAGAGGTGAAGAGAAGTTATGTGCATAACTAGATTCTTGACTAAAACATACAAAAAGATCATTTTCAAATTCTCCCCCCCGATCACTATGGATGGAAACGATCCAGCAAGAAGCTTCATTCTCAACTTGTTTACAAAAACTTGAGAAAACATCAAGCATATCACTCTTGGAAATGAGAAAGAAGGTCCAAGCATATCTAGTGAAATCATTGACAATAACAAGGCAATACTTGGAACCACAAAGCGATTTAGTTCTTGTTAGTCCAAATAGATCAATGTGAAGATGTTTAAGAGCTCTCTTGGTACTTAGAATTTCTTTGGATTTGAAGGAGGATTTGGTTTGATTTCCTTGGGTACAAGATTGGAATTCCTCATCCTTTTCAAAATCCAATTTGGGAAGTCCCTTGACCAAGTTTTTTTTTCTCAATTTCTTCAACTGATGCATATTTACATGACCAAGCCGACAATGCCAATGAGAGATATCATTCAAATTGACTACTAGGCATCTACCAACAACAACCTTAATGGAGTCAAGCACAATTACAAAAATATTACCACTTCTAGTTCCCTTATATATAACATGATAAGTTAGGGAATCTAGAATCAAGCATTCAAAAGAAGTAAATAAGACAAGGTAACCATTATCACATAATTGAATTACACTTATTAAATTGTGATGTAGGCCATCCACAAAAAGAACATTCTAGATACACAAGGATTCACATACATCACGCACACCTTTAACCTTACCTTTCTTGTTGTCCCTAAAGGTAACCAAACCTCATTTCTTTTTGGTGAAGTTGTTGAAATGGCTTATATCACCTGTCATATGCTTAGTGCAGCCACTATCAACAATCCATCTACCTTTGTCCAGCAAGAAAGGAGAGTGTCGGTTCCCAACTCAAACTTCAGGATCCGGAGTTAGCTTGAGACCCATTTCATCTTTGGGTTGGTCCCCGTAGGCTTGTAAAGACAATAAGTAGAGTAATGATCATCACACTTGCAATTAGAAAAATTCATAAGGTTCTTAGTTCCGGAAGACTCTCCAAAGAAAAAGGAGGTTTCTTACTCTTTTTCTTACCTTTGACTTTGTTCTTGCCCTTAGGTGCTCCCCCTACAAATCCCAAACCACTAGTACCACTTTCTTTTGGTAGAATGGTCAAGGATTTCATTAAGGGAGTTTTCCCTTTGAGGAATTTTTGCAGAGAGGCTCTAAGTCTATGATTGTCATCATTTAGAGATATGATAGTAGAAGACAAACTAGCAATACCATCTCTAGCATGAACAAGGTCGGCCTCCAAACAGAGGGCTTTAGTCAAGTAAGAATCTTTCTCAAGAGAAATAGAAGCAATATCATCACTAGGCAAAATAGGTCTAGAATATAAATCATTAACTTGACCAAGAAAACCAGCATTTTAATATTTAAGCACTTAAATTTCCTTAAGATAAACATCGCTCTCATCCCTACGAGCATCAATAATAAGATCAAATTCAACATTTAGGAGTTTCAAGCTCATTTAGGAATTTTTGGTTTTGTTCCTTAAGAGTTTCAATGTTCTTAAGGTAAACACCATTCTCTAGTTAAAATTCATTGTATTGGAGCTCAAGATCAAGATATTGGCCTTGAAATTTATCAATGCTCTCAAGATGAGTTTTCTCATTAAGCTCAAGAATTTCAAGTTTAGCATACAAATCATCAGTAATTTTTCCTAACCTTTTTCATTTAGATTTACATTTAGCAAAAGAAGAACAAGTATAAACAAGAATATCAATAAGAGTTTCCTTAGATAACTCATGCAAGATTAACTGACTTACCTCACCAATTTCTTCACTAGTAGAGGCCATGAGTGCAAGGTGGCACTCTCCATCTTCTTCGGAGCTAGTGCCACTTGAGCATGATTCCTCCCAAGCTGCATGAGTTGCATTCTTATGTCTTTTATCCTTCTTTTCTTTCCTCTTGTACTTACTCTCCTTCTTGTACTTTTCCTTCTTCTTGGAGCTTCCCTTGTATTGTGACTTTCTTGATTTGGGACATTCACTGTTGTAGTGTCTCTTTTGTCCACACTTGTAGGATCTAGGAATAGAGGAGGAGGATTGATTTCCCTTGAAGTGCTTGCCCTTGGTGTAGTTGTCTTCATACTCAGTAGAGCCATCATCTTCACTAGATGAGGAGTGAGATGTTTGAGAAGAAAATTGTTGTTGAAGGATGACAACCTCCACTTGTGCTTTGAAAGCACTATCTTTGATCTTCTTGGCTTCCTACTCTTCTTACTTGGCTTCTTCTTATTGCTTATAAAGCCTTGGCTCATGAGCTTGGAGGTTTCCAATGAGCTCTTTGGTTGGGATGTCCCCAAGGCTCCTCATTTCTTCAATGGAGGTCACCTTTGACTCCCATCTCTTTGGTAGAGTCCTCAAGATCTTGGATTTGATTACACCTCTATCCAAAGTGTTGCCCAAAGTAGCTAGGCCATTGATGATCACATTGAGCCTAGAGTACATCTCCACAATCCCTTCTTTCTTGCCCATCTTGAAGTTCTCTAGAAGGTTATTTAACATGTATTTCTTAGCCTCCTTGACTTTCTTTGTGCCCTCATAGGTAATGTACAATTTATCCTAAATATCATAGGCAGTGTCCCATGATGAGATGCAGTTGAACTCAGTCAGGGTAAGGGATGCATAGAGGATACTTATGGATTTGGCATTGATCTGGGCTTCTTTTAGAGAAACTTCATTCCATGTCAAAACAACTTCGGCTGGCTCCTTGTATGGTGTGACCATCACCTTCCACATATCAAAGTTCATCCCTTGAATGTAGAATTACATACACCTCTTCCAATAGAGGAAGTTGGTGCTGTCAAAGACTGGAGGACACATGGTGAAGCCTCTTGCTAGGTTGAGTGAACCAAGTAGGTTGTCACCCATCTTTTCATCTTATGGGAGATTGTTGGAGAAGATCCTTAGCTCTGATAGCACTTGTTGGATCTAGAGCTCTAGAGGGGGGGTGAATAGATCTTCAAAATTCTCACAAGATAAGTTAGACCTTCAAATTATATCAATCAAAACCAATATCTTAAATGAAATTTGAAGTCCTAACTAAGCAAGCATAGCAAGGATGAGATAAATTGAGACATGCACTTGCACAAGGTGGTTTAGAGTGGTTCCACTCTCCAAACTAGGAGAGAGTCAACCCACTACCTAGAGAGGTCAACCTCTAGGACTTTGCAATCCATGTATACTTATATTCATTCATAAGAGATACAAGGAGACCACCATACATCCAAGGACTTACCTATTCATGACAAGAGTCTCCCACCTACAAAAGGACTTACCCACTTGATCAAGGTGTCTTCAACCTTCAACAAGGACTTACCCACCCTTGCATCAAGTCTTTGGCCTTGAAGGAATTTGCCCACTCTTCTTGAATCTTGGCCTTGGCCTTCTCCTTCACCTGGAGAAGATCTTCACCTCTTCTTCAACCTTGAAGAAGAACATCACCAACTTCACCTTCACTCAGAGTAGCTTGCTTCAACCTTTTCTTCTTTGAGAAGGGGGGTAGGGAAGATGGAATGGAATGAGAGATTTACAAGCACATGAAGGTAGCTCTCTTACAATTGTCCTAACTCACTCATAATCATGAAATGCTTTGTAAATGAGAGAGAGAAAGGGGCTCAAGGAGTTGCAACACACTAAAATATAGCAAGGACTTAGAATAGCATGAATGAGCACACTTGGAATGAACTCTATGGGGTCCTATTTATAGATGGGGATGTTCCCTTGAGTGTGGGATCATTTAAGAGCAAAATATAGCCATTTTCTAAGTCACAATAGATCTATTCTCACTCAAAACAACTCTCCAACGGGTATAATCACTTTTTTTTGTTTTTTGTACAATACATTCGACTGAGCTTCAATAAAGATAACTCGACCGATCTAGTAAGTGACAAAGCCAATTTTCAAACTATCGGTCGAGTTTGTTTTGGGAAACTCGACCGATGAGTCAAAATCATTTTTGCTTAGTTGATCGATTAGTCGAGTTCTATGAGTGTACAACTTGAACGATTGGTCTCTCCAGAAAATCCATCACTCGATCGGTCGAGTTTCTGAATGTACTGATAAATAGTCTGTGACAAATTTTCTGAATTGACATTTGAGTGATCAAACATTGGAATTAAGTGTCCCTAATTTTTTCACATCTTAGTTATAAGTCAAATCAACAATACAAGTGATTACAAAAACATATAAGATCATTTGGAGTGATTTCCCGAACCGCACACTTGCATTGCTTTTGACTCGAACTTGAACAAGCTAGGGCTTGTGTACTTTGATCCTTTTCATGTACCTAAATCTTGAAATCAATCTTGAACAAACATATGAGATACATAGGAATGGAATGGCTAAAGCATTATCAAAATATGGGCAATATATAACTCTCAAGTCAACACATATATCTAACACACATATAACACACACATGTGTGTGTATGTAGTTAGTTATGTATGTATGTATGTATCTATGTTTATGTATACATATATGTATACATATGTTCCATAATCTGATGTATGTATTGCTTTCTCATTTACTAAACATAAGGCTTCTATAGACTATTTCATTCTTAATTTGGATTATTCGGGTAAGATTATAGAGAACAAATAAACTACTTCTTTTCCTTATGTGATTTTCATTGTTTAGAGTTATGCCATGTGTGATTTCATATATTATCCATGTTGTTACAATCCATTTTTCTCAGTTGAAGGAATACATATTCTCCACATTTTCCACTCATTTTTTGACACTACAAGAAAATTAGGAACTAGCTGCAATTCGTCTAGCTATAATTGGCCGATATATAGCTAAAAGTGTTTTTCCTTTACAATTTTTTGGGTTGTAATAAAAACAAATGTAGCTAGTTAGATTCATTGTCCATCCACTCTTTTCATTTCTCAAAACTAATGTGAATACTTGTGCACGCTTTTTTCCCTCTCAATCTCAATTAGTCCTTTCTTTCAAACCACGCTGTCCCACTACCCACAGTGGTGAAAAAAGTTAGGGATTAAAGGGAGACAATCACTTCCGATGTTGTTGGTCAAAAATTTGAACATAAGGTTCGCATCATCTCTTGCTATTCAATTATTTTATGAATGTGAAGAAAAATTGCACACCTGAGTCTAAATGCCCCTTGTTTCCTTTTCTGATGTGGAAGAAGTTGGGGCCAGATGGAAATGGAGAGTTGTTGCGGGAACAGGGGTGTGATGATTTCAACTGTGGGACTACTGATTGTCTGGCCAGTTCGACCGCAACTTGTGGTGGAAATATCGATCTTCCTCTTGAGATCTTTTCCTTCCGGTCTTGTAGTGATGACAGGTAAATATCCCATCTTCTTTGTCGTCACCACACATAATTGTCATATGTGTCTCGAGATAGCCATATAAGCATGTCCTCAAATTCTTGTATTTTTCCTACATTTTGATATCAGTTAAAAATGTAGAAACAAATGCAAAGATCTTGTCACTTCAGATCTATGCTCTTAGGAAGCTTCAAACACCAGATAAATTTTCACAATTATTTTAGCACCTCTCTCTTTTTATTCCCTTTCAATGATGAGGTCGGTGTTTCATCATTATCTCTTTAGCGGTTCTTAGAGTATACTCGTACAACTCATGAGTAGTTGATCCACTCTATAGGTTGCAATTCATGGTTGAATTCCTATCAAGACTGATGTTAATATACTACATCATTACCTTTGCGTTCAAGATCTGGTCACAACATATTAGAAGCCTTCTTTCACGCAAATATTCACCATGGCCTCTCATCACCAGAAATAGAGAAAAACTGTATTTTTATTCAAAAGAATGAGATTATTTTAACAAATTAAAAAAAATAAATCCTTTTTAAATAGGAAACCAGTCATGAGTGCATTCAATACCCCTGATTGTTCAGGATAAAAGAAAGTACCCCTGATTGTTTCTTCACTAATCTATTGGTCAGGTGTGTTTATTATCGTGGGCTTGGCTGATTGTTCTAGTAGAATCCTTCATGGCATTTTACTTACAGTAACACAAACTATAAGTTTCTGCAGTCCCATCTCTACAAATGAGATGATTAAGTATTTTTATAATATTTTGATAACTTACCCACCAGAAACACGCATACAGCTGCCCATTACTTTTTGTGATTTTTCTTCTATACTATAATGCTATGTCGTATGGAACTTTTCTCACCATTAGTTATATGTTTTGGTAGATCACAAATGTATGTAATAAAAATGCTTATAATAGCCCCTAGCTTGAGTGAGTCAAGATCACATTGATTTTAACGATAGGCCAGTCCCACAACCCATTATTTAGACTCTCATGGTGAGTTCCTATCATTTTCCATCACAAACATTGACCAATTTTAGTAAATGTCCCTTCTTCAATTATGCTTTTTCATAAAAAGCATATCTCGTATGTTGTTATGATGTGGTTTATTTTCCTCTATATCTATAGCTAGTGCCAAGATTTCTTTCAGATTATTATTCTACTCCCTAACCCATATATATTATGTCAGTCTGAAACTCATAAGAACGCTTTAGATAACATTTCCTAACCCATGAGGAGACTACATTGATAAATCTTGACTAGTTGGTTCTCCTAAGGTGTTCAAGTATAATTATAACATAAAGTACTGATACTTTGTTGCTGAGCACAACAACTAGAGGAATGTACTTTATAAGTTTCCCTTCTTGTGCTATATACAATATGAATGGTAAATACTGATTTCAATCTTAGGTGTCAGATAATAGTTACTCCTTTGGATTGTAGAGTCTCAAAATGTAATGTTGGAATTGTCAATTAGTTGTAGCTTTAGTGCTTTCTCAAACATACAGCCTTGAATGTTGGACCTATGTGATTTTGTTTGTGTTAGCTTGCCTCTCTAAAGACCCCAGCTTGCCATTGACACTGCTTCTATTTGATGCCTGGAAGATGCAAGGTTTTCTGAGGTGGTCGTGCTAATAATGTCGTTGATCATACAACCTTGGCACATATAATTTTTCTAAGTAGAAAGGAATCCACAGTACACTTTACAGACAATAACCAAGTTATCGAGAAAGTTAGTTATAGCAATCTTTTTATCAGCCTCAATGTTTTGGGAAGCATTCAACCATCCTTTGAGGTACCTACATTGTCTTTTTGTAGAAATTTTTATAGCAATTTGACTTCTCTGTAGGTGTGTATTTGCATAGGATCACATGTGTTATCACTATATTCTCTTATTTGAATAGGATTAATTTTGCCAACTTTGTGTATGCCGAGTCTTGTGGTCTTTCTATCGCCTCTCTTTGTAGTGGAAATAATTTTTCAGGTGGTTCTTGTCAAGAAATACTAAATCTTGATTTCTACCCATCTCATCTTTTTGTACCCATAGTTAATGGAAGTTGTAGATAGCCTTACTCTAGTGAGTTGTTATCGATGTAGTGCTTTGCCGATTTTCTTTTCTAATTTGATGATTAGGAAAGAATTAATGCAAAACTTGTTTGTTTCATCTTTATATGTATCTTGGAAGGTACTTTTTTATTAAACTAACTAGTGAACGAGAAGAAAACCTACCATTTTATCACATTCTTATATTCTCTTGTCATCTATTCTAGGTATCCTTTCTAATTTCTGATTAAAACATTTTTCTTATTAGTAAACATGCTTCCCTCCCCCAGCTGATCATTATGTAAAGCTCCAAGCAAGTTATAGTTATTTGTATGTGGTTTTGGTCATCTCTTACTAACCTAGTAGTTACATGGGATATATAGTAGGACACTTTATTTGCAGTTTTAATTGAGGTTTGGGTAATTATTAGACCCCTTTGATTCTTATGGAGATTTATAGGAAGTTTAAACTACTATTTTTCCTCTTAGATTCTTTTCAGGAATCTTTATTATAGCATGAAATTTTATTTTCCAGTCTAGAGTAACTCTTTTCCCAGTGAGACTGACATTTTTGGATGATGGTTGTAGTTGGCCAATACATTTTTGTGCCCTCTACATGTGTTCCTTGATTAAAGACCTCATTGATGGAGGAAGGTGGAGTGGAGACTAAGTGAGGGAGGTGGAGTGGAAACCCAACCCAATGACCACAAAACCACATAAGCTACAGGTCAGTTCTTAAAATATTATGTTGATTTATCTTTTGGCCTACCAGTCCCCGGTGTGGTCTACTTGTTGGCCTCCATACTCTATTGATGTCAGAGGTGAGAAAGGACCATGGCTCCATTGTGATAGCTGGCGAGGCATAATATCTGAACATTTAAATTGTGTGAAAAGTCACCTATTTGGAAAGAAAATAGAGAGAAGAAAAAGTGTGAAGAATAATATGATAATATGATTGTTCTGGCAATTCTATTAGCATGATTATAACATGCCCAATAGGAGCATTAAGATCTCCAGTAAACTTCATAGTTTCTACATATTCAAAAATATCCAACTAAATTTTATGATCAGTACTTATTAATAAACACATATCATCAAGTACTGCATAATGGATTCCTAGACATGGCAATCAAGTTTAGTTGGATCCAAATTCTAATTTAATAGATTCTAGGAATGAATTGTGTCATCAACGCTATGAGGACAGGTATGAAGCATTTCGAATCAATTTGGAAAGCCACATGCATTATGATTAGCCTTAGATATGTTGGCTAGTGTGAAATGGATTTATATCTGACCTCAATAATTGAAAACAACTAAATATTCTCCATGATAACAATGGATGACTTAAAACTATTTGAAAGCCATAAATGTATCCTATCTTGTCAGTACTAAGAGAATATGAAGTAATTTAAAAAAATATAAAAAATTGTCCTCATTAAATAATAAAACAAAGTCAAGATCATCTTTGAACAGATCAAAGATCTGTGTGTGCAACATCTTACGAAGCATGTGGCTTTTCTCCTGACCAAGATTAGCTTTGAACGCATCAAAGGTGGATGAGTGTGTTAAGGATTGTAAACAACCTCATTTTTGTATTCCAGGTAGAAAACTGAGAGATCACATATGTAATTGCAATAATTTGAAAAGAGAGTTATACTTACTGCAATTAGATTAAACGTACTATAGTGTGCATCCTTATACGACTTTCAACATTGATATCAAAACTATCTCCCTCCCAAAGCTGAAATTCACAGGCTCCTCATGAACTCAGATCTACAATGCACTATGGTTTAGATCAACTGCACTATAACTAAGAATTGACATTTAAAAATGACTTATAGGCTTGAACATTGATATTATGTGAGTGTCTATTTATTAAAATAATAGTGTTTCATTCTAGGGGATCTGAGTAGCAATCAGTTCGATAGCTCTTTCTAATTAGTTGTTTGATTTTTACTGCCTTGATTTGTTAAATTAAGCACATGTGTCAGGTCTTAAAGTATCCTTTTGAAGATAGTTATGCTAATCAGTTATGTTAATTTACCAAATACCACCGCAACACTTAGTGGATCATTAAGTTGAAAAAAATCCCAAGAGTAGAAGAGGTTATAGATATGAAAAAAATCGAAAGAGTACAAGCCATTCTGGTTGAAACTTCATAGTTGTAGCTTTATTAACTATTGCAGAGGTCTACTAAGACAGTAAGAACATTATAAACCTTTTCTTAGATAGTAAATACCAAATTTTCCCCTGTACCTACTATTTTATTTCCCTTATCACCACAAACAACTATACATTTTAGCATAGAATTGTTTGTTCTGTGAGGTTACTATCTCTGAAATATGACATTTCTTCTTTTGAACCAAATCTAATACATAACTTGAGTATTGGTGATTACTATATTGTCTCATATTGCATTTATTGTAAACAGAAAGAGTCATGATGCCAGGATTCATGTTGTTGCTATAATTATCTTTTTTCTACTGTGACTTACATTCTATTTGGTTCTTCTTGATGTGGGTACTCTGCTTCGTTTTGTATAGATTCGATCACAGTTATGTGTGATAATTTGGATCTTTAAAATTGTCACGGAGGTATTTTGAGTCCTCTTAATGCTTCTCTGTCACATCTTTTCCAGCAATGTTAATTCTTAACGACAATGTAATGTGCTATAGAGGTCATCATGTATAGGCAGGAGCTTATTATTTAGATGCTCGACTCCTTCCATTCTCATAGTTCTTTGTCTCTGATGTCCTGGTTCCTGAGGTGCTCACCCTAAATTTATTTACATGAGAAGAGAAAACAATGAATTACTAAGGCTTTATGTATCATTGCTTGATTCTATATTACTCACAGAGTTGAAGAATAATCCATGTATGACTCTATTGCAATTTCCAACTAGTACTCGAGGAGGCATTTGGAGGTTTTACATTGAGAATTCTTTGTCATGCGTGCCAACTGAACATTAATTTAGATGATGACCGTTAGTGGTAATAATTTGGTACATGCTTGCTGTTTATACTAAGAATAATGGGAGTTCCTTGCATGTGAGAAACTGATTTGTGAATAATGTCAATTATTTGTTTATATTATGCTAATTATTGTTTTTTGTATGATTATGATTTCTACAAAGCACAAAAATTTTGTCCCCCATCTGTATAGCAGCAATTTGAAGACTCTTATCTTTTAATTTGAAGGCTTTTCTTGATTCAGTTCCTATCTTCTTTTACTAGTCATTAGTATCTATTCAAATTCTTGTAGTTCAAAAATTGTCGCCAAGGCAACTAGACTATATAATTATGAAAAGAAGAAAACTGAAGAACGAGAAAGGATGAATTATTCTATATATGATATCAATATATATATAGCCACTTTGAATGTCACATCCTAGTACATTTCTCTATACATGTACTGTGTTGCAGATATCAAGCTAAGCAAGGTCCATCATGTCTTAGCAGACATGGAATAACCAATTGCCATTTTTGAAAAGAATAAAGGTGCCATATCTCTTGTACAGGAACAAATGCCACAACAAAAGGAAGAGAGGATAAAGTAATTATCTAATATATGGTCTCAGATTCACAAAATATGTATTGAGATATATGGAAACCTCAAACTTGGGGACTAGGTGGAACTACCAGTTGTTGATGAGAATGATTTGTCTTTCAAGAATCTCCATAAATATCAATATCAACTACAGGAGCTTCCTATGGCCAATCAGAAGCAGATCATGGAGAAGTTCTCTATTTTCAATCAAGAAGAGCAATACCTTAGCAGTCTTTCTCTACTTATGAGTTTATAAATGTTATCATATTCATTGATGATACAAGTGGGGGAATTAATACAAAAGAAAAATCAAGATAGAAGATATTGTATACATGTATCCTTTTCCCAAGCATATTGTAAAATGGGGGCTAGGATAATGTCCTCCCCATGTGTACTCATTATTCAAATATAAATAAAAGTATCATTGTTGACATTATAAGCACAACTTGATCTTGATCACTATTCATTTTTTCTTCTTTTTGAAAAACCCCTCTATATTGGCAAGCGACTGACTGGATACATAATGTCACTCACTACATATGTATGTGTAGTACATGATGTCTTTCACTACACACTAGCTATAATTACAAGTGTAGTAAGTGCTTATTTATGCTATACATGATCTACATATACAAATTGTAACCAATGTCATCTCTCCCTACATATCATATCTACAAATTGAATTGTAGTCATATATTTAGCTACAATGGAAACTACATTTTTATGTGTAAGGACATTTTTTACCTACAATTAGGGTTGCATATGAATTTGTAGCCAGAGGAATAACTAACTACAACTTTGGAAAATGTAGCCTAAATAATTAGCTACACGGGTATTAGCTTCATATTCTAAATGTAATGATAAGTGTAGCCAAAGCTTTTAGCTACAAATTTTGGGGTTTTCGCTAATTTTTTTTTGTAGTTAAAGACCATATTTTTCGTAGTGTGAGATAAATCATCTTCTCCAACGGTAAATTTTGGTGAGGCCTATTGGCACAAACTAGGAGAGTCAACTACATTATTTTGAAGAAATGATCTACACAATATATGTAGAATAAGATGAAGGGTAATATATTCTCTTTTTAGGAAAAAATCTCCATTTGTATATTAAGGAGAGGGAGATTCAAGAATGCTTGTGACTCAAAAAAACTCATATGGGCCAAGACACTACATTCTTGGGAATCAAGTAAACCCACGTGGTCAAGGCATTTTGTCCCATGTACATAATAAACTAAATCATGTATATCTTCAAAACTCCCCCTCAAGTTGAATATATATCATGTAAGCTCAAAATAAACATATAAATTGAACGTGTTCCCAAAAAAGAGGCTTTGTGAATATATTTTCCAATTGATCATCTACATAAACATAAGGAGTAGAAAATGTTCCACCATAATTGCTTCACGAACAAAATGACCATTGTTCACAACAACTTTAATTATTTTGTGGAAGATGAGATTTAGAAGCTTTATTATAACAATACATGGGAATATGAGTAGAAATGGAAATGGAAAACTCATGGAATAAATACACCACCGAGAAGATCTCTCATATAGTGTGAGTTATAAGTCTATATTGTAACTCATCACTGGAGCATGATACAACATTTTGCTTCTTGCTTCTTCAAGGGGCATGTTAGAGCCTTCATGATCCCAACCTTTCTCTTGGTGAAGTTGGAGAAGATTTGTTGGTGTTGCATAGCAGTGTTTAATGGGGTGGATTTAGCCGCTTGGTGCTTGGGTATGGAGTCTAAAAGGGCTTATCCATCAAAGTGCGAGAAGAGATACCCCTCTATGGGAACTTAGGTTGGTAGTTCTAGGCATTTCTATGGTTTAGGATTTCAACATGTAACCACTCGTAGTAAATGAGTTGGATGTAGTAGTTGCATGTGGGGTGGAGAGGTGAGTAGTTGAGGTGTTAGGCATTAACTCCCATCAGGCATTACAAGGTGTCAATTGATTGGATTCAAGCAAGGGTGATTTCATTGGGATTGGGAACCAGTTGGTTGATAGTGTTAGTCAATGTTGGTAGAGTGGTTGATGTGCAATATTAGTCAACTAGATGTGTTGGTAAACTTAATAGAGTGGTTGGCTAGATCTACGGTGATGCCAAACTATGGGGAAAACCTACAATCGGTCACTACACAATGCTAGTACATCCACATCATTGATTGATGTAGATTGTTGGATGGTGCACAACATTAATCAATGTATAGATGGAGGTTGGTATATACCAACTATTAGGGTATGTGTTATGCACATGAAACACAATAGGCATCACTTTTATAAGCTCAGTTTCCTCTCAGATGTTTAGATCCACAATTCACTAGTTACTCATACTTTTCCATAAACAGACTAGTCAAATATGCTATATAAAATATTTTATTACATCTTTTCTTAGGCTTTCTCAAGGATGATTGAGTCTTTAAACTAATTTGTAGAGTGATGGTAAGTTATCTCAAACCAACGCATGCCTTTCCTTATATAGTTGTAATTTGTAATCTTGGTGTTTTTGTATATTTTCATTTAGACATTGTATATAGTCACATTTTAAAACTTTTTTAGTTTATTATTCTTGCTTTCAGTGTCCTTTTTCAAGCCAATATCTAGTTGGAATTATAATATATTACATAGTATACACAATATTTTTTCCATTCAATCTAATTCAGTGTCCTTCTAATAAAGGTCCCTAAGTAATAAAAATTAAAAAATACACATTTTGGTAAGAAATTATCCATCATGGCTCAAGACAATATGCATCACAATCCCAGGAAAGGATGACAAATTTTAGTGGAACTAATAGGGGAAAGAGTCACATTTTCTTTCACAAAGTAAATAAATAGTAAATGGGATAATATTAATAGTTTTAGTGAAGTCTAGGTGATACCATATGTATGAAGTTGTCAAGTTTAACTATGCACATTAATCCTCTTCTATAATTCTTACACCATATTTGTGATAACCTAAATATCTCTCTCTCTCCTCATGTATGTTCTATGGACTTCATATTTTAACTGATATCTCACCTTTTCCATCAATTTCATGATTAGAGTTATTTTGATGCTTGTTGAGTTTGTCTTTTATCCACATGACGAGAGGTGACACTCAATTTGGTATGAAATCAATGTTATACCTACTTTATACATGATCCCGTCTCATTCCCTCTTGATATCTTCTATGAGTCACCCTCTTCCCTATCCATTTTCTCATCATATAGAGAACACTCTCCATTTCAGAAGCATCTTGTTTCACCCTGTTCAGAGCTCGAATGAGGAAGATATGCCTAATGGATGATCTATACCTTGAAACCCTAGTTTCTAAATTTTATTCTTTTATTTTATCTTTGGGTCGGCCTTGTTGAGCCCAAATGGGTTCCCCGACACCTGCAACCCACTACTCACCCTCTATGTCTACCAACAATCCAACCCCTACCCTATTGACTAATCGTAAGCCCTGTTTCTCACAGTCGGGGTTTTAGGCCATTGGATCCTTCATTCACAGATTGTAGACCCCATCTGATGCCCAATATCTTTTCTCATTTCTCCATACTTGGCTGACGAACATGCCTATGAACCTCACCTATTAGCCCCAAATTGCCTCTTTTCCTTGCTTCTTTCCCTCCAATCATCTTGAATTCCATTTCCTTTCATCATTTCCTCATTTCCCCCTCTTGTTTTCTTGGATTTTCATAAACCCTAGCCACATATTTTTCTCTCCTTCATTTTTGACCTTCATGGTAGTGTCACATCTTATGAGTTTTGGGTGCCCCAACCTTGGGCTACCTTAGGAAGATATCAAGCCAGAAATAGCATTCTAAAGCTTCACCCTTTGCGACCGACTGCTTTCTAGGGTCTGGACGTTCTTTTTCCTTCCTCTCCTTCTTTCCCCTGTGAGTCAGGCCATTCTAGAACTGTCACGGGCAAGTCTATCAGCATGGGCGTGTCTCCACGATGGTGATGAAAACCCGAACATTGGATCGAGCGACAATGGTGGGATTGCGGGTCGACCAAAGACCCACCTAACATGGCCCTCCTTGTTAATCAAAGGTCAATTAGCTCCCTCGACCATTAAATGAATGCCATGTGTCTGGCGGTCCCATACATAATGCTAGTAGGATTGGATAGGAACGACCGCACGATCACTGATCAATGCTCCAGATCAATCAATAAATGTCAGGGTAACTCTCTTACCAGTTTCTCTATAATTCCAATGCAAAAATGTTAAAAAACCATGTCTTGATAATCCTTTGGCCATTTATGGCATATATTATATGATTTTTTATCCTCTTGATGTGATCTTTCTAATGGTGCTAGTCTCATGAGCTAATTCTTCTCATAGTTCTGATGATGTTCTAAAGATGATAACTTTTATGCCTCAGCATGGTTTAATCTATTTGATGCTCAAGTTTGCTATTTTATGCCTCAAAACCTACCTTAGCCATACACTAGTAACTCGTGGACTTGTTTAATGCATGGGAACATCTTAATGAACACGTAATGGCTATCCTGAACTAAACTTAGCTCTTTTAAGTTGATTGCATGAGGATACCTAATCATGACTTGAATTTTATTTCTACTAATCACTAAATGACCTTCTTATCTAAAAATTAGTAAAGACTATGTTTCTTTGTGACATGTATGATTAAAATCTTATGCCTCTTGTCATAATGCAACTCTTATGACCTTTAAGACTCACTTTTGTACCTTAGTATGCCCTGAAAGCTGATGCTCAAATACTTATATGAGATTGGATCCTTGGTCCTTACCTAAAAGTGATCCTAAATGTTCGAGCCTATATGATGATCTTCAACCAGTCCTTAAAATGACTTGTAAGATGAAATGCCTTGTAACATACTTGTATGCACTCATGGCATACATGTGACAACTAATGTGATGTGAATACACATGTTGATTGTTTGACTCTAATCTTGCATGAATGATGATCTAATGATTACCCTATTATCTTAAGACTTAAAATTAGTAGTTATATCTCTAAATCTTAATTTGATTTACTCCATGCCCCTAAATGCTCTAATGACTTGTAAGTGTGATAATAGTGAATGATATTGATCGAGTATAACTAATTATGATATTACATGAATGTCCATTATGATAATCAAACTATCATGCTTATCCTATTAACAAACAAGAAATGTATCTTTATATAATAACTATCATAATGTGGATGGTTCACTTAGACCTAGTGATGAATGTTAATACTTGGACTGTGAGGAATAAATTACATTCACATTTAGAACTTTCGAAATGATTTTCAATCTTTATGAAACCTAGGCCTAGGGGAGACATCCACATAACTCATATAATGTTTATGTTATCATAACCTTACTGATCTAAAACCCTATGTTACATCTTTTACATATTAGGTCCCCTTTTGAGTTGGGCCTTCTCTATAATCTTCTCATGGATCATAACTTTTACTTTATTCATAAGGTACGATTAATCTCTTGAACCTACTATGATATTGGCTTGCTTGTATGTATGCTCGTATGAATTATTGGCCAATCAATTACTTGTTTGAGCTATTGTTCTTATGAGTACTATTTTTCTATGTTTTATTACACTATGTTCACACAATGGATAAAGAAACATAAAACATGCTTTGTATAATTTTATCGTTTAAGTTTCCTTATCTTTTTTATTGTTCTTGCTTATTACTTCAATCTAGCCAAGCAACTTATATAGTATTCTTAAACTATGTTTTTCTGCCTTTTCATAGCATACTTAATGCTTTAGCATTAATATGTTTTGTTAATCAAATTTTTAGTTGCAAAATGAAGATCCACTGCATTCAAGACTCTAAGATCTAAAATGAGACGCCCATGGGTTACACTTGATATAGAAATAGGTACATGCTTCTCTATCCCTTTTGGTATCTTGTTACATCTTGTTGTTACTACTTATATATATATATATATATATATATATATATATTGCCTGTGTGAAATATTCATTCCATTCTATGGACGTGTGCCCAAACCCTACTACCAATGACTCTGTAGTCAGTAGGGGTAGGATGTGGGTAACAAATAAATCTTTGATAAATGGTATCAGAGTCATACACATATGCATCTATACATGTTTAAGGAATGGCACATCTTAAGAACACAAGGAGGACTAAAATCCTTTCTTTAAAATTTAGAGAGTCTTCCAGAATCTCATCTCTTCTTTAAGGACCACCTAAGCCATCCAAGTAGATAATGATTAGTTATTTTTCTTGTCTTCTCATGACTATTAATCACATGATTTCTTGATTATGGATAGCTTATACATGGAAAAGCTAAAATTAATTTGAATTCATTAAAGTTAGATTAAGATGATAATTCCATGATCAGATCTACAATTGAAAACCCTATTTGATGTAATAAAGTACTCTTGAAAGTGGCATAATCATGTGTAAGGTATGAAAACTCACTGTCCCCGAATAGGATTTAACTACTTTCTATGTTTGAGGTAAATGTTTGATGCAGTAAGATAAGGTGTAACTCATGTTTTACACTTCATTGTTAATGTGGTTACTATTGATTAAACCTATGTTGTACCTATTTTGATCGCCCTTAAATATAACTAAGCAAATCATTCCCTATAGATATGTATTGTGCCCATAGTTGATATGACCATGTCTTTGGACCCCTAGATTACGATGTGAAGAGTTGGTTACAAGAGGCATTTTCCTATTGACTACTATGCCTATTTGCAAGCTCAATTTGAGTAAACAGATGGACACAAATATCATTCTTTTCTCATTACTCTCAAACTTTGAGCTCCCAATCTGACTTCTCGATCTCCAAAATACACCCATTTCCTTGATCTATAGAAGGAAGGGAGCAACATTAGACCCTCACCTGACTCTTAGAGTTGGTGTTCCAACCTAGGGTGGGTCAACCTAAGAACTAGAAAAGGACATATGGGGGAGGCATAACCCTAAACCTGCATGGTCAGGTTATGGCTAAAATTCCAACCCTCCTCTTGTGAGCCAAGAATTCACCCTATGTTAGGACCTCTCCTAGAAGGGTGAGTTAACCAATCGGTTTAAGAATATAGGTAACCTTGAATGTCATGTAAAGTTTGAAAAATTATGTATACAAAGCATGAAAGCACTTATATTGAGTATAATTATTTGAACCCAATGATGCCATCACTCAGGGACATAAGGAAGTGTCCTAAAGAAGAGGATGATAGTATGTGACCAAACCCAGAAAGGAAGATCACCAAAAGGCTAAGCCTAAGAGGGAAGGCCAATATGAAGGAAAATCCTAGGAGGGAAGGTCACCAAGAGGTCAAGACCAAGAGGGAAGGCCACCATGTAGACCAAGCCTAGGAGGGAAGGTCACAAAGATGCCAAGCCTAAGAGGGAAGGCCACCATGAAGACCAAGCCTAGGAGGGAAGGTCACAAAGAGGCCAAGTCCATGAGAGAAGGCCACCATGAAGAAAAAGCCTAGGAGGGAAGGTCATTGTGAAGACCAAGTCTAGGAGGCAAGGTCACCAGGAAGACCAGGCCCATGAGGGAAGGTCACCATGAGTTCCTAAAGAGATGGAGAAAATGTAGGTGAAATAATTATACAGGCAATAATGTGGACGAATATTGATAGCGATGTTGGTAAGGTATGCCTAGAGAGCCAATCATGTGATGATTGACATTCCATATACCATAATGGATTTGATTAATAACTAATAACGACAAGCTTATAATTCATTCTATTTTATTTTATTATGAGATAATGAGGAAACATTATGAATGTCGAGAGAGTAATACTACTCAATGACGTATGTCTTCAAGTATAGAACTTGGGGAACTGAGATCATACAGATGTTAAGAGTACATATACATATTCTCATTATGTTCCTAGTTGGTTGTTACTGTGGAAGGTAGATAGACACCAATTACACATAACTCTAAAGTGTTGGTCGGTTGATGACAAAATATCATTAGTCATTACATGGCAATATTAAACCAAGAACACTTATACATATTAGGGAATAGTGTATCAAACAGACCCACATTTAGAGTTACACATAGAAACCATCATTGGTGGTCATAGTCATCTCTCATAGTGAAGGTGGTGATTGTGATTCTTAGACCTGACATCACTGCATTCGTCACATGTTGTTGGGTACACTTTAACATCATCAAACACAGTCTTGAAACATAGGTTGTCATAAAGGTGATGATTGGGTGACTTTGACACATGGGGATTGACTGTGAGTGATAGAGATGAGATTTGTCTCTCCTATTGGAGTATGATTTCCTCGCCACTTGATAAGAGAGACTAAGAAATGCATGCACATGTGAATCAATATGTGATATTGAGGTCACATTATCTTAGATAGTCTGCTATTTGTTCAAGGAACATGGATTGAACATTGAGAGGATGACAATTCCATGCCTAGAGTTCATCCTGAATATCAAAGACAAAGGAATTATATAATCACTGGAACACCATACACATATTGTAGGTTGAAGTTTTTCTCCAACTTTCCATTCACTTGGGTAGCACTGATGTGTGACCAGGAACCACTCCTTGCTTGTAATGTCATAAGTTAGTTATGGACATTGACTTCCAATGTGATATGGGTCCTATAGGGTCACACTCATAGGAACTTATCTAGAAGAGGAGTTTAATCTTGAATGATGATTGGATTGATTAATGAAGTGTATAAGTATTCAATTCATGCAATAGATTGGATGACTAGACTTCCAAGCGACCATCTCATTAGGTGAGATGCCTGTTTGGGCAGCCAGATGGGCGTCTCAAGTGTTGAGACATCTGTTTGGGTTGTCAGGATGATCAGAGATCGAATTGGCTAAGTTCTGCCTAAATTGAGGTGTGCACCACCTGGTTCATTTTGATGAACCGATCGTCTCAACTTGACTCGCCAGACGACTGTCTAAGTAATGAGACGAGAATCTCACATCTATGCGACGACTCAATTAAGACAGAATGAATGTTTTGAAATTTTCCTGAACTTGTCTTGATTGCACAATACTTGTGGTGCAAGAAATTAATGTCTAACACTAATGGGAATCAAATTGCCAATTTTGTATGCGATTGAGAAACTTCCCAACAACCATTTGGTAGTATGAGACGACTATCTCATGTGACCAGACGACCATCTAGGTCACTAGATGACCATTTCTTGGTTCATATGTTATGAAAATTCAAGATCTTTAGGTCCCTTCGATTCCCACACAATCCCATACAGTCTGGGAACCCTGGCCCTAACCCTGCCTATAAATAGAGGGGTATTGGGGGCTTCCCAGAGCACAATAATACAACTGAGAATCAGTTGCTCTAAAAATTGTTGTCCTCTCTGGTTGTGATAATATACATATCCCAAGCAAGTCCTACCCCACAGGGGAGGTATAGCGATGGGAGAGAACAACTGAGAATCGTTGTCGTGGGAGAGCAAGTTGGTGACTAGTATGCCAACGGGAGGGAAAAATCCTTCTTGTCTGTTCTAGTTGAACGATAGGAGTTCTAGTCGGTCTGTGTGGACTACTCTACAGGTGATGTAGCCCTATTTTAGGGCTTCATATTGTGCATTTTTGCATTATTATCACATCTAAACATTTATAGATTGCATGTTATTCCTTCAACATGTATTTTTCTATCCAATGAACTTATGGACGTTCTTTGCATGTATTTAGGTACTTTGGACCACTCTTGGATGGAATACAGAGAGAGAATGATCCTAGGGTTTCTCTACCTTTAGATAGTCCCAAAGTGATGTCTAAAGCTCCCTCAACCCACCCCTAGTGGCCAAAGTTAAATTGAAGCAAAGATGTCCAAAGAAATATGAAGAACAAGATCAAATTGCTAACGCAGAGAGCATCATGGTCGTGCAGCATAGAAGGGTTGTGTTACCATGACCCTGCATGGTCGTGCAGCATAGCACAAGTGTGCTACCATGAGCCATCAAGGTTGTTCTACGTTGCACCGCCGTGTTGCCTACATACCAGCATCGACATTACACTCAAAATGGGCAGCCAAGTCCAGATCTAAAATGACAGTGGTGGCCACCATGGCCGTGCCATCATCAATTCAAAATCCCTAAACTTACTCTAAATTTTTCCATTTTCTCACCTCATCCATTCCATCCCACCACTGGAATTTTGACCTCATCCCGCTACGCCCGTGACGCCCAACACGATCATGCCACATACAAACCTAGCTCAACTTTTCACCTTAACATCCCACTTTACCCCCACTTACCCTAGTGCTTGCCCACCACCTATATATACATGGGTGGTGGTCGCATCACAAGGTTATCCACTTCTATACACTCCTTGGCTACTCCCTATCATTCGTTACTCCCTTCCTTGGATTCAAGACCTTCACCTACCTCCCACCTTCCATTTCCACTCCATTTCCATCCAAAACCCTAGTTTTCTAGGGTTTTCCACCATAATCTCCTATATTCTCATGCCATTTCCATCATTGGAGGGAGGTGCTTCATTCTAAAGTAGATAGGAGGTGAAGGAGAAGAGTCTTCCAAGATCTCCATGGATTTCTACCTCTTTGTTCTCTTTTCTTTGATCTTTTATTTAGTTATGAGTAGCAAAGCCAGTTGTGGAGGGATGTTTGGGACAAAAATGATGCCTTGATGCCATGTTGGGGGAAGATAATTTGTAAACTCTATGATTTCATTCTATGATGATTTCTTACTATTTATATCTCATTCCTATGCCTCTATTAGTGGTTTGTATCCAAAAATATGAATTGCTTGTGATTGTGTGGTTCAAGCCACGTAAGTCTAGGAGAGGATAGCATATGTGGGGCCATTTTAGGTGTTGCTCCTAGGTCCAATTAGTGGATCCCTATCTAGGACCTCATCTTCCCCTACATATAGTTCTTCTTCTACTCATATGTGTGTGATCTAAGTAGTTAGTATAGGGTTGATTAGTGTAATTGCCTAGGAGTTTGCTAAAAGCTAGTGGTGACTAATGTGGGATGAAATACCCTCACCTCTACTCCCCAATTCTACCTTTGGCTCCCAATTACACTAAGAAATCCTACACTAGAAACCTAGATTAGTCAAATCCTAGTGAAATCTCACTGATACCTTAGGCTAACTAATAGTGTAGGGTGATTTCTTAGCATTTGACTACCTTTTTGGTTTAGAAATCTAGAATGAATGATTAAACTTGCTTGTTCTATCTTTCCCCCAGTTGGAATTCAAGTGTCATTCCCAAACGACCCACCTATCTTTATCATTTCTAAAACCCTTCTTGTTAACTTAGCTTGTTCATGCTAGTTAGTTGCATGCTTTTAATTGCTTCTCAAATAATTTTCTAGTTCTTGCTAGTTAGGTTTTGCTTGAGTGGTTAGTGCTCTTTTGAGCTTGATTCTTTGATCTTGCTAGTTAATTGTAGTCTATGACATTAATTTCTCTAGTACTTAACTTGTTTCATCACTATAGCGTAGTTGTTGTCTCTTTCACTTGCTTAGTTAATTGTCTTGCCTTGTTAATTAGACTTAACTTGTTTAGGGTAACTTAGGGTTTTTTTTAAATATAATTTCCTTCTTTCCTTTAATTGCTTGCTTCCTTAGTTTAATCAAACAAAATATCAACAAACCCTAAAAACCCTTCTCTCCGCATTAGGAACATAGTCACCCTAACTTAGCTCTAGTGCCCCTCTCTCCCTGTGGATCGACCCCTTTACTTGCTTCTAATCTACACTACAATATGATCATGTGCGCTTGCGGGTGATATATTTTGGTTTTTGTGATTGTATTAGTTTAGGGTCCCCTTTATAAATATTGAAAGATCCATGTATGTTTGCCTAAGTTGCATCTAATCAAATCCAATTGGCTAGTTGTAACCCAAGGCAGTCCAAAATGAACCAAGCTGTCTGGCACTATTGACAGGGATAGAAAGTGCCCTAATTCCCTAGTAGTTGTGGTGCTACTCTCCCCTTTGGCACCGTCTTTTGCCAGTTTTCTTGTTAGCATTTGAGAAACACACCAAGCTTTCAGGCACCGTTACTGGGGAGTAGAGGCGCTCAACTTAGATAGTTAGAGTAGCTTAGTGTTTCCTACTGCCCTCACCATTGCTATTCTTTATTCTGTGTTACTTTCACATCTTGGTTTGCTAACTTGTCCTCTTTTGTTTGGTTGTTCCATGTGCATGTGATAAGCAACCCTTTGGAGTCAAGATGGTAGACCAAGATGCACAAACCCCTTCAATCCCTCAACCACCCTACATGATGATTGTATTGGAAGACATGGTAAATCTCATGAAATTTCCTGTGGGAGGATATTCTAATCACTCTGCCAACGCCATGGAGGTTCTTTGTGAAGATGTGCAAGTTCTACAATCCTATGGCATTCAGAACAAACAAAGCTCCATGTCAAGTTCTTACACTTCAGAATGGATAAATCATCTGAACCTTTCATGAGAGCAAGAAGGAGACCAAGAGCCAAGAGACAACTCCATGTTTGAAGAAGAAGTTCTTGCATGGTTAAGAAACCTTGATAAAGTGAAGAGAGATGTGTCTTTTCATAGACAAACCATTGTTTGGCTTGAACAAAGGTTGGATCAAATTTCCCTTTCACTTGCCCTTTGTAAAGAGGGAAGACTGACTCCCTTCTGAAACCATGGCCAACCCAAATAAAGACAATGGTTATATGGGAGCTTCTCAAGGAATCTATGCTCCTCCACAATATCAGGCTCCTCTTCACCTTTATGCTCCACCATCTCCTCAACCTTCGTACAATTTCCAACACACCTCACAACCATAACCACAATATCAAACACAAGAACCAATCTCATACAAACTACCTCCACAACAACCATCCTACATCCTTCACAATCCTAACCCACCACACCAAAAACCACCACCACCATCACAACCATCACATGCACTTCCTCCACCCCCCCATGATCAAGTGGACATGGTTTCAGTCTTGAGGTGTGACATGGCTATTGAGGAGATCAACAAGAGAGGGAAGCAATTTGACAAAGACCATGATGAAGAATTCTTGTCAGAAAGTCCTTGTAAGAGTGCCAAGTGCAGTAAAAATTATGCAATCCTACCGAATTTTGAGAAGAAAATCTACTATTTTATCATACTAAGTATGATGACTCGTTTCCGTCCTCTCACGTGCCTTACACGTTCCGTTCTTTTCACGCCGCCTAAGTATGATCTTTTTATTCTCGTTATCCGGCTTTTGCTTAGCGTCAGAAACCCTGATCCCAGCAAGACAAATTCAACTCCTTCGATGCCGACTTCAGGCGTCCGTTCTTTATCTTTTTTGGAGTCAACGTAAGGGCCGAGTGCCTTCGGTTCATCGTCTGTTCTGGAAACAACAGAAGGGTGAGTGCCTTTTTAGCTCCAATGCTTCCGCTCGGTTGACCGAGAAAGGAGTCCAGCCGTATTATCTAGCTTTTGCCTAGCACTAGAAACCCTAACTTTAGCAGGAGAAATTCGATCCTCAAAAACGACTTCAGTCATCTGTTCTTCGTCACTTGTGGAACCAATGCAAGGGCCGAGTGCCTTCAGAGGGCTTCAGCCAGGTCGAGCGAGAAAAGAGTCTGGCGTTGTTATCTGTCTATCGGCGTCATATGACTGGGAGAACTCTCGCATCGGCTACTCTATTTTGGCAAACACTATAGATGTCGGGATCTAAGAACATTTCAATTTATGCATACCAACTCATCCTTAGCCGATGTGCATGTTCAACCCAAAATCTGGAATCATAATTTGTCATCGTCAACCTCGTGAATCTTTAGATATGATTGTTAATATCCCCCATCCTCAAGTCGCTCGTCCCGGGTACGTTGGTCATATTGCATAGCTTATTTAATTATGTGCTTCCCTTAGTTTGTTGTTAATCATTCCACTCTTATTAGATAACATTTAGTACTTGTAATGTCGTATTGTTGGTTTTGTTAATCATTTAATAGTCGTTGAACTTTTAGTTCCTTTTTTTTGACGCTGCCTCCTCTATGAACTTGTCATGATAGTTTGGGTTATTTTAACTATTGCGCTTATGGAGTATGCGCTATGGATATGATATTAGCAATGTAGGCTTCTCTTAGTTTGTCATTAATCATTCCATTCTTGTCAGATAATAATTTGTTCTTATTATTTTGTTTTGTAATTAGTTTTGTTGATCGTTCTGCAGTCGCTAAACATTGTTAGTCCATTTTGTTGGTTGATGTTCTTTAAGACCATGTCATGATAGTTGGTCTATTTTAACTACTTCATTTATATAGTATGAGCATCACGATCCACTCACATGTTCTTAACTTTGCCTAATTTTATGTTGGTAGGTTGAAAAGGCAATGACATAAATGTTTCTCAAAAACTTACTTTTATTACCAATATCAGACCCGCATGTTCTAAAGATGTCTGGCCATTCACTCTTCCTTGCCTATACATTTTCCTCTATAAATGTTTATAAATTTCTGTTATGTAGTAGATGATTTCTTCATCTTCATGATAGCCTTCTTCACACTTGTTTAGACTGGTTCCTTCACATTTCATACCATTACCCAATTAATGACAACCCTTTTTATACTTAATTTTAATATCCAATTCAATGAGCAGTGACCACAATCCTTACAAACATAACAAGATACAATTGTTATTTTTGACCTATTTTCCTTTGTAGCCCTGGGGGTTTGGAAAACACTACCAGTTGAGCTAAGTATTGAGTCTACCTTTTTAATGCTTGTTTTGGACCATTCTTATTTGTTTACTCATTTGGGCCCGACTTAATTGGGATACTCATTTTGAATTGACATAACCTCTCTATAGCATATTTAATTCGACAACATTTATCTTGCTCCGCAATGGTATGTGACACGTATATTGCCCCAACATTGCCAACATATGAATTTATTTCTTTCCTAAATTAGTGAAATAAAAATAAGTCTTAACTTAGAAAGATCAATTTTTAATCAATTAGTAAAAACATATGAAGCATTGTTTGACATATTGTCTTGACAATTAAAGAAGACCATTTCTTTGTAAAATACATATGTACTTAGAGAACAGCGGGGAAATGCTGCCGAAATTTTCTCGAAAACCCAATACACATTATACACTTACTAGTGAGATTAGGTGTTCAAGGATGGGATAGGTGGTACACATTTATTATATATAAGAATGACATCACATGTGTTTGTTGGCCTAGAATGTGAACAATCATTGTTTTTTATATTACTTGTACATTGGTATAAATTAGAATGAACAATCACTAAATTATATACTGTTTGTATGGAGTCCGGCTTCATTGTAGATATCTATTATTGTGTTTTTTGGCCTAGAAACCCGTCCAAGATTGACTCATTAGGAGTAAATCTTGGATAGTCCCCGGTTTGGGACTGTTCTTGAACACCTAATCTCACTTAGGATGTAAGTGTATAATGTGTATTGGGTTTTCGAGAAAATTTTGATAGCATTTCCCCGTTTGTTCTCTAAGTACATATGTACTTAGAGAACAGCGGGGAAATGCTGCCGAAATTTTCTTGAAAACCCAATACACATTATACACTTACTAGTGAGATTAGGTGTTCAAGGATGGGATAGGTGGTACACATTTATTATATATAAGAATGACATCACATGTGTTTGTTGGCATTTCCCCGTTTGTTCTCTAAGTATATATGTACTTAGAGAACAGCGGGGAAATGCTGCCTAATCTTTTCCTAATATATACTTGTTTCCTAATATATACTTGTTTTCTCTGATCATAGAATGGATAGATCATGGATGTCCATTCGTAATCGTTGTACCCCAGAGTTTATATCTGGTCTTGATCAGTTTATTAGATTTTCCGAGGAACAAAGGAAAAAACCTACAGATAGGTTCTACTGTCCATGTAGGCATTGCGGTAACAACTTGAAAGTCAACACTGGTGAGGAAATCAAAAGTCATGTCATGTGCAACGGGATTGTACAAGGCTATACAGAATGGCACTGGCATGGAGAGATTTCAAAATCGAAACCAGTAGATGTCGATAGCAGTGCTTGGGTGGAAGAAGAAATTGCCTCCGATGACGTAAATGTGAACGAACCAGTTCCAGCAGACATCGTTGATGCGATGCTGGATAGTTGTAGGGTAGAGCACACCGATCCACCTCCTATCTTTACAAACATTGTGCATGATGCTGAGATACCGTTATACACAGGCTATGCTAAGTTTACGAAGCTTAGCGCTGTGTTGAGATTGTATAAGTTGAAAGCTAACAATAGATGGAGCGACAAAAGCTTCACTTCATTGTTGACTTTGTTGAAAGAAATTCTTCCTGAAGGAAACGAGCTTCCAATGTCAACATACCAGGTAAAGAAAATGTTGTTCCCAATGGGAATGGAGGCCAAGAAGATACACACATGCCCGAATGATTGTGTATTATTTCAAAAGGACTATGTAGATTTGAAAGATTGTCCAAAATGTGGTGCGTCACGGTATAAATTGACGACTTCGGGGGAGTCCAAAACTGGTTCTCCTGCCAAGGTGTTGTGGTATCTACCTATAATATCACGGTTTCAACGCTTGTTTGCAAATCCGAAAGATGCGAAGAATTTGAGGTGGCATGCAGATGTTAAGAAAAATAATGATGGGATCCTACGACATGCGTCTGATTCCCCACAGTGGAAGAAGATTGATCTATTATACCCTAAATTTGGTGAAGAAGATAGGAATCTAAGACTTGGGCTTTGTACAGATGAGATGAATCCGTACGGGACATTGAGCAGCCAACATAGCACTTGGCCAGTCATGCTTGTTATATACAATCTTCCTCCCTGGATGTGTATGAAAAATAAGTACGTTATGTTGTCATTGTTGATATCGGGCCCTAAACAACCCGGAAATGATATCGATGTTTATCTTGAACCTTTGATTGATGACTTAAAGAAACTTTGGGCTGAAGGTGTGATGACCTATGATGCTTCAGCAAGAGAGACATTTCGTTTGCACGCTATGTTGTTTTGCACTATTAATGACTTTCCAGCATATGGGAATTTGTCTGGATATAGTGTCAAAGGAGCTAAAGCGTGTCCTATATGTGAAGAAAACACTGATTCAATAAGACTAAAACATGGCGGCAAGACTGTATATCTTGGTCATCGAAGGTTTCTTTCAAAATTCCATCCGTATCGTAGGAAGCGCAAAGCATTCAATGGATGGAATGATGAACGGAGTGCACCTAAACCTATACCAGGGGATGTTGTTTATGAAAGAGTAAAAGACATTGTCAATGAATTTGGTAAGAAATCACAATGTAGTATGGCCACACGGAGTGACAATTCTTCATTCAAGAAGAAGTCAATATTTTGGGATCTTCCTTATTGGAGTTCTTTGACAGTCAGGCATTGTATCGATGTAATGCACGTTGAGAAAAATGTCTGTGATAGCATCATTGGTACTCTATTAAATATACCAGGTAAGACTAAAGATGGGATAAAATCCAGACTGGATCTACGTGAAATGGGAATAAGGTCAGAATTAACAGAATTACGTGAAATGGGTAATAAAAGAACATACTTACCTCCCGCTTGTTACACGTTGTCTAGAAAGGAGAAGAAAACTTTTTGTGAATGCTTGGTAAATGTTAAGGTGCCACATGGTTACTCATCCAACATCCGTAGATTCGTATCAATGAAAGATCTGAAGTTGATAGGTCTTAAATCTCATGATTGTCACACTCTAATGCAACAAATATTGCCCGTGGAAATTCGATCTATATTGCCGAAGCATGTAAGGTTTGCAATTACCAGACTTTGTTTCTTTTTCAACAGTCTATGCAGCAAAGTTATTGACCATGATACTCTCGATAATTTGCAAAGAGAAGTGGTTGTTACCCTATGTCAGCTTGAGATGTATTTCCCTCCTTTGTTCTTTGATATCATGGTACATCTTGTTGTCCACTTGACTAGGGAAGTGAAAATGTTGGGACCAGTTTTCTTGCATTGGATGTATCCCTTTGAACGATACATGAGTGTTTTTAAAGGTGATGTTCGAAACCGTTATCGGCCTGAAGGGAGTATTATTGAAGGTTATGTGGCGAAAGAGGTTATGGATTTTTGCAATGACTTTTTCAGTGGTAATGACACTCCTGATAATGACAAGAATATTGAGGAGGGCAAAGGAATTTTGGGATCACGGGTGAAAGTAATCAGCCGTGAGCAGTTGGAACAAGCTCACTTGTATATTTTACACAATATGGACGAAGTGAGTGTTTATATCGAGGAACATACCAATTTCATAAAGAGACAACATCCTCGAGCAAGTTCAATGTGGCTTGCTAGAGAGCATAATAAGACTTTTACTAAGTGGTTTGAAGATAAAGTCTTACATCAACTATCTCAAACACCAAATGATATTACAGAAACTATCAAATGCCTCGCCTTTAAACCAAAACCGAATGTTATGTCTTATGAAGGGTTTGACATTAATGGATTCACATATTACACAAAGCGCCAAGATGATAAGAGTGTCGTCCAAAATAGTGGGGTCACTCTTCAAGCGTCGACTATGTACTTTGCAAGTGCAAAGGATAAGAGTCCACATGAAGCTAAAATGTCATATTACGGTGTCATTGAGGACATTTGGGAGTTTGACTACATAGATTTCAAAATTCCGCTCTTTAAATGTAATTGGGTTGATAACACCAAAGGAGTTATAGTGGATGAATTGGGTTTCACTTTGGTGAACTTTGAAAAGATTGGCGAGAAGGGTGAACCATTCATATTGGCATCACAGGCGAAACAAATATTCTATATCGATGATCCTGCAAATGATAAATGGTCGGTTGTTCTTCATGGTAAAAGACAGTTCATTGAAGATCCTATAGATGAAGAAGAGTACTATGATAAGTATGATGACTCCAGTCCATTCTCAGTTGGGTTGCCAACTCCACAAAATATTGAAGCTAATGATGACTTATATGTGCGCGGAGATCACAATGAAGGATTGTTAATTGATAAAAGATCACAATTTTAGAGACATGTATGTTTATACAAATGCTAAATGTTTGCCTTTTTCTAGTTAATACAAATGCTAAATGTTTGCCTTTTTCTAGTTAATACAAATGCTAAATGTTTGCCTTTTTCTAGTTAATAGAAATGCTAAATGTTTGCATTTTTAATGACATTTTTAGATGGCTGACCATGATGAGCATGATGTCCATGATGAGCATGAAGTCCATGATGAGCATGTTGTCCATGACGAGCATGGCGAGGATACTAATGTAAGTTCTAAAAACATATCCTGTATTTCTATAAAATTCATTATCTTCTAGTTATGTCATATATCCTATATTTCTATATTGGGCTAATTTAGTGTGTTTTATTTTTGTCAAATTTTAGGTTGATGCACTTGTACCCACTGAAGCACTGGAGCAACTTGATGCGCAACACCAAACACTTAACAAGAAAAGGGTCATCACTCTGTTGAAGAAGTTATTAGCGCTAAGTGGTAGTGGATCCAAATTGGTGGTGGAGTTTGATAATGGAGGAAATCCAATTGGAGTGAACCGCAATAATTTTGTGAACTATCTTGGGTGTACCACTCGGAGCCATTGTGGTGTTAAGTATGACAATTGGCATAAAGTTCCTCAAGGGAAAAGAGACTTGATATGGAAGGATTTATGCGTGAGTTATTATTATTTGCAATTCTATTTTGTAGATTACAAATTCTATTATTTGCAATTCTATTTTGGATACTAGTTAATAACATCTCTATTTTACAGAATCTGTTTGCATTGGATGAGAAGTTGCATCGTAAAAATGTGATGCAACACGCTGGAAAGATGCTTAGGAATTATAGGACAAATCTGAACAGAGAATACATAAAAGAGGGTGATAAGAAGAAGAAGTCAGCCCTTGAACAATGGAACTTCTTGGACAAAGAAGATTGGGACAATTTTGTTGCTTCAAGAAAATCTGAAGAATTCAAGGTATTAGGCGTCACTCCCAATTTAATTAATATACATTGTATTCACCTATTCAAGATTAGCATTTAGTGCTACTAACCAAATCATTAATGTGCATACTAACTAGGCCCTTAGTGACGCACAAAAAGCAAGGCGTGCACTGAATGTGCATGACCACACTATGGGTCCAAAAGGCTATGCAAGCGTTCGCCAAAGACTACAGGAGGAGTCTGCGGCTACTCAGGAGTCTGCTCCTACTCAGGAGTCTGCCACACCCATGCCTCGCCATGATATCTGGATAGCTGGCAGGCAAAACAAGAAGGGTGAAATAAAGAAGCCTATAACTGCTGAGGCGGCTGCAAAAATGGTAAAATAACACTCTTAGATAAATCGTTTGAATATTGATTATTTGTGAGGTTAACTTACCAATTTCTGTTTATGGTGATTAGCGGGAGCTGCACGAGCAGAGGAAACAAGGCACGTTCATCCCTCAGGGCACAAGGGATGAATTGACAGTTGCTCTGGGTAACCCAGAGCATCCGGGACGTGTTAGAGGTGCCGGCGCTGGTGTTGGCATCAAAGCATTCTTTGGGCCATCCCAGCGCAAACCCAGAGCGGGACTTTCTCAAGAAGAGGTAACCTATTCTTTTTTTAGAATGTTACTGCAAAAGGAAATTTATTAATAAGAAGCTAATGTTTCTTTTATCCATGTATAGGAGAATAAGAGAGTTGAGGATTTAGTTGCTAAGAAGGTCAACGATGTAGTTGCTGAGAAGGTCAAGGAAGAATTGCTGCGGTGGCAGGCATCTCAAGCTTCCAATACACCTATGGCGACCCACTCTTCTCCTGATGCACAGACTGCGAGTAATCCTGGAGACCCATCGCCTAGCATGTCTGTTGTAAGTATTGTTTATGACATTGTAGTTAGTCTTTTCAAGTTGTTATGTTTTCAAGATTATATATATATATGTATAACATTCTTTACGTAAATTTGTAGGAATTGAAGCCATGCCGCTTAAGAATGCAAGACTACGTTGTTGCAGAGGCGCAGGCTTACCCGTCCCTTCCTGGGGCAATGTTTCACGGGACTCCAATGCCACAGGGCTATGTTCGTGTGGGCCCATTACGTGTGTTACCCGATTGGAGGGAAGTTGCGTTGCCATATCCCCACCCGGATATTGATAGACTTGCTGATGCAGAAGGCGGGGTGATATTGTGGCCCAAAGCAGATGTCGTCTACACGACTGAAATTGTAAGATAAATTTACATTGATTTAGACTGTTAATGTGTATATATGATGTCAACTGATCTGAAATTATATGTACAGGTTAAAAAGAAGACACCAGGAGCACCTAGGCCTCCAATTCCACTTTCCGCATTACCCGATTGGGTTCCAACTGACCTAACATACCCGTTAGGTCCTGCTTGTAGGGGAATGGCATGTTGGCTACGGGCACATAATGTACATTGCCCTATAATTATTTCTTTAGATGCAGATTATGCAGGTCAATCATATGATATCTCTTTATTTATACAAAATATTATTGAGCTGTTTATGTATGATTGGCTGAATACATCAATGATAGAGACATGGATAAGGTGAGATCTTGTTTATACATCCATATACCTTGTGTAAGATCCGGTGATCTGGTTTCTTATATATTAATGCATACGCCTATATGTTTTGCAGCTACCTAGTCGAAGATCATTGCAAACAATTTGCATTTGATCATGTGAGATTTTTGATTCCATCATTGATTAGTTTGGTAGCTAAAGACCCTGATAATGTTCAACAATACTGTATAGATGCTTTTACAATTTTTTGTCAGCAAAAGAAGACGATAATAATAGCTCCATTCAATGTCAAGTAAGTTTACTTTATTTATAATTTGGACTTAAGAAAATTCCATTTTTATTTTGCATTTTGAGTTATTAATTGTTAACTTCTTACTTCTAGCGGTAGACATTGGGAGTTACTAGTTATTGTCCCCGGGACATTCACTGTTTATTATCTAGATCCTGCGGGGAGTACATTGAACACTAAAATTGGACACGTAATGAGAATGCCATTATTCTGGTGAGAAATATTTCATTTTTATATCCGTTAACATCTTTTATTACATTACTATTTACTTATGCAATTTATTGTGTTATATTAACATGTAGGGGTTTAGATGCATTCAAAAAGGCTGGAGGAACGGTCCCAAGGAAAAAGAACCAGCCAATAAATTGGCAGAACGTACAAGTAAGTTCCCGACTCGAATATATATATTATTGATGTGAATTGTGCTTAGTTGTATTATTTTGTATGTTTCAATTTATAGTGTGCTACACAAGACAATGGCTGGGCATGCGCATACTATGTGATGCGATTTATGCAGATGATTATCAAATATGCCGCATTGGACATCGATACCATACATGAGGTATTATATATGGTCTCATTAGTTAGTATGAAATATATCAATCTTATCTTATTTTTATATTATTACTTATATATATACATCATTCTCTTTGCAGGTGTTTAAAACTGACAACACTACAGGTAAACGCTTAAAAAATATACGTGCTCCATATACGATGGAAGCATTAAATGAAGTAAGAGAAGAATGGGCAAAAGCCATACAAGCAGTGGCAACTGTAAGATATAATTGGGATGTTGATAGCGATAATGAATGATACTTTGTAAATGAATATTTCTGAATGTTAATACATGTATTTTAATGTTTCTATATGTGTGAATGTGAGAATTGAATTGATGTCTGAATGTATGTACTTGTGTAGAATTTTGCTTGTGACTTCTGCAGGTTTGCGGCCTGTTTGTAGGCTGATATCAATGGATGTCGTAAACCTGCAGTTCAAAAAACTGAACTGCAGGTTCTCATCCTGCTGACCAGCCACAGCAGGCCTGCAAACTGATATGAAAAAAAATATATATAAATAGGCGTCGGTTATTTATAGAAAACCGTCAGCAAAGACATACATCGTCGGTTATTTGATAAAACCGACGCCTATAGTACTAAACACGGCCCTAGATGGCGTCGGATATTCGTATCAAACCGACGCCTATTTAATCTATAGGCGTCGGTCTTTTGGTATATAACCGACGCCAAAAGTGTTCGCGCCACAGAAAATGGCGTCATCTAGGGCACTTTATGCGTCGGTTATCTACTAAAAGACCGACGCTATATTCCATATAGGCGTCGGTTGTTTAGTAAATAACCGACGCAGAAAGTGCCCTAGATGACGCCATTTTCTGTGGCACGAACACTTTTGGCGTCGGTTATATACTAAACGACCGACGCCTATAGATTAAATAGGCGTCGGTTAAAAAACTGACGCCGAAGTGTTCGACCTTTAGCGGCGCCCACATAGGCGTCGGTCGGAAACCGAAGCCAAATGGGGTTAAACGACCGACGCCAAAGGCCGTTTCTGTAGTAGTGTTTTATGACTATTTGTACCACATCACTCTAACTAACTTCACGTGCAACGCACGTGCATTAACTAGTATCTTTTGTCCTAGCTTCCTTTGAGATTACACCACCACGTGCCCAAATTGCTGATCCAAGACATCCCAATGTGATATTTGAAGGTTCTCAAGTGTTATATATGACTCAAACCCCTCCTTTTGATGCCTATAAAGACCCATTTCTCAAGTGAAAGAAAAATTTGGCATGAAAAGTTTGAAGGTCTTAAGGATGATTAAAGTAAACACCTTATTGCTTGGTATCATTAAGCAAAGATCAACTTATGTGAAGTTCCATGAGGGTGTGTATACCTCCAAGAAGAAGATAAGAGGGAAGCTTCTTAAAGGGATCACGTTGAATGAGATGAAAAGTTTTTCTGATTCTTACTGTGACATCTATGATGATGACCCCAAAGAAGAGAAAATTGGTGAAAAACACTTAAGAAGTTCGCATGACCCTTGGGATAAAGATCAAACAATCAAGAAATTTGAGAGGATTTCCTATGATGAGGATGAAAACATTTAGCTTTTGGACAATGATTGATTGATAGAAGAACAACAATCCTGGATGAAGGCTCTAAACTTAGCGCTAGTGGGAGGCAACCCACATCAGTTTAAGACTCTCAAAACTCCTTTTCTTTTCATACTTTTGTTTTTTCAAGAAATACACACACACACCATACTTGATAGTTTTGGTATTTGTGAATCATGTTAGAGAAGGTACCATGGAGAAAAGATGATGCATGAAGGAGCTAGCCAAGGAGAAGATTAAAATTAAAACGAACAATGAAGATTCATGAAAAGGCTATAGGAAGGAGTCTAGCACAACCATTATACACAACACGACCCTAGTGTAATATTTGTTATATAACAAAACTAAATCCTAACATAAGACCTGTCACAATCTAACATAATGGATAGGACTCTTGATACGATGGTCCTATAATAGTAAATTACACTTGTAACATACTAATTTTTTAGTAAGTAATCATATTATTGAGCTAAATTGCATAAATTCACCTTTTACAAATATACATTTACAATTATACGCAACTATTTGAACTCTACATGTATAACCCTTGCATATTGTGCACAAATATATATATTCCATTGAATCAAATTAGATCAAAACTCACACTCAGTTAGCCCGACCCAATTGTGAATCACTGGTTTGGGAAACACTCAAATATATGTAATAGACTACCTTTTATCTTAATTTGAATAATTACTTCAAATGGTGAATGGAGAGGAACTGAATGATACAAGTATGAGTTAGCATTTATGTTAAATGATAGAAATTGGCACAAAAATAGTACAAAATTCCCAATTCAAAAGTATCTTAATATGTGGTATCTAGATATTTTGGTAATAATTAGGTTTAGATGCATTATCAACCATCCATCTTGTATTGTACAGACCACAGTCATATGAAAGTATGGGAGGGCCACATAGCGCAGCTAGACATCTTCCCTGACCCCGACAGCCGCTTGGCTCCCGATGTAAAATAAACTCAGCATACTTTGTGCCCCCTCAATTCACCTTCCAATGATTCACCACTCAATCACTATCTCGACAATAGCTCTATAGTGCTTGGCATACATAGAAGAACATATACCCAACTAGGGTAGCTATCTATTAGTAAAAAAGCTAATGAGGAGATCTAGTAACCCTCACACCACCTCAAATTCAATTGGATTACTCTATACCTTCCTATGACTCCAGGAACTAAACCATAACCTTAGTTTCTCCTATATAATCCCATGCATACCCCGTCGACAAGCCTCCAATATTGCAATCTTTCAGTGAACTTCTTGACCTTTGACCCCTTGCCTTGTGTGATCCTAACTATTACAACCCAAACATATTTTTCAACTTTCTTTGAATCTTCCTTATCCTTCAACTCACTCCAGATAAGTCCACTTTTCAAAGCCCCACCCGTCCCTAATTGTGTGTGAGCTCAATCTCATCAGGAAGCTCAACACAATTACAAGCATTATAGCCACCTCCTACACATCCCTTTGCACCCCACCTACATCTCCAAGACCAAAACAACCTAGTACAAGTTCCCTCATACACCATTTTATATTTTACCCTTGATCTAGTGTTGACCATGATCCATTGACCTGTTGTGGCCACATACCTTCATCGTGGAGCAATCCGAGAGTTGTGCGCACTCTAGTGATTGATTCACATCATTTGCACAACAAATTCACTGGGGATATGATTCCCTAGAGTTTAGCCTTTAAAGAGGTAATCAACTTGTCGTAAAGCAAACAAGTTAATTATATAACAGAAAAGGGTCGATCCCATGGGGCAACATGATTAAGAATTTTATTTGAACCTATTTTTAAAAGTAATATTTAAAATCTAGTTTATAAGAGAGATAATAACCAAATAGGAATTAAACATTGTAGAATAAAAAACTAATCAAGTCTAAGATTTAATCAAGTATTAAGTGATAATGGGGATTCATGGGTTCACAACTATAAACCACATTTTTTATTTAATTGATTCAAATCCTTTTAATTAATCAAATCAACATCGTGAAGATTTGTGTCCTTCAGGAATGTAAATCTTGTAAGGATCAAACTTCTTACAAACTCGAGATTTTAGCATTTATGGATAATTGTTCAACCGTCTAGTAAAATTCCATCCGGGGTCTCATCCAGATTTTTATGAGTTCCAATCGGTGTTCCTATCCAAGGATCTGAGACCTCATCACCAATGATTATAACTAATAAGAAAAATAGTTAGACCAATTATAGAATTCCATTAGAGATCTCATATGGGGTTCTATGAGTTCACTAGGTGTTTTAGGCTTATAATCCAAGATCTTACCACCCAAGATTATAACAACTTAAATATAATTGATATTACCATAGAACAAACATATCGTCACGAGGACCACATCTAAATAACTAAAATCTTGAACTCAAATATAATTAAAATAATATATGGGCTATGGGGATACTCCCCATGCCTCATTATGATAATTTTACTTGCTCATGTTGGTAGAATTTAGAAACAATATTCACGAGGATGATGAGTGCTCCTTTCATTTCCTTGCTTCTAGATCCCCAGGGAGGTTCTATGATTATTCATTATGAGGTGGTTTGTTCTTAGACTCTCCCCTCCTTTTATGGGGGGAATGTTTCCTTAAATCTCTAAAAGTACATCTAGCGGAGGCAAATGGAACTGGATCCATCGCACCAGTTGATCAACTAGTAGTCAACTAGTCGATTGAGGTAGGTTGAACTTTAGGATCATATGCAGGGTAATCAGTCAATTGGTGGACCAGGCAGTCTACTGGTCAATTTTATGCTTGGGTTCAATGCAATCCATTTGACCAAATCGATGTGAATTAATTATTTTGACTTTTATAGAAGTTCTGCTTTTCCATGTCGAGTCAATCAATTGGGTGGTCAGTCAATTGGTTGGAAATAATAAATTTATCTAGTTTGTGCATGTGAGTCTATTGACTGGGTTTGGTATATGTTTTTCAAATAGGTAATGAAATTACCTTTGAAACACATACTGAACATTAAAGTTGGAGTTTGTATGCATAAGACATGTTCGTCTTGGTGTGGGATATATATACATGCATACATATATATATATATATATATATATATATATATATATATATATATATATATATATCTGTGTGTGTGTGTGTGTGTGTGTGTGTGTGTGTATGTGTGTGTGTGTAAGATGCTACATGAACTATTGCAAACACTTTCATACAATAACTGACCAAATATAATAAAAACTCAAATTTAAGAAAGAAAGGAAAACTAAGTCAATAGAATCTTAAAAAAATAGGCTGACAAATTTTTTTTTCATAAAGAGTGATCTTTAAGATGCAATAAAAACATATTCATTACCCCAAACTTAAATGTTTCTCATGGTTGAGTAACATAAAATGACAAATAATTACCAAATAATACTGACATCATTACTCCTCTCTTGCTTAACGCTACTTGAAACCTTACCACCTTCTGTGTCCAAGCTATCCTAATTTCTAGGAATCACATAATGAAATATCTATGTTCTCTACCCCAATTATTTCACAACTTGTTCTCATGTCCAGACATGCAAATGAATAGTGGTTGTATCCCTTCTATTTGTGGTACTCCCACATCCTTACAAGTTTTGTGCAAGAACATAGTTTATTGATTTTGTGGATTGGTAGTATACAGATTCCCCTTAGTAGAAAAGTGGAATGAATGGAGGTATGGAAGAAGATGATCTCTCCTCAACTTGAATTGAGACCATTTTAATTTTTTTGTTGCAATTTCATTGTTTTTGTGTGCATATAGACAACTTTGCTTTATTTTTTATACACTCTATTACATAAGAGAGGTATGGAAGAAGTGGTAGAGTTGAAGGTATGCCATCCTAAACTTGAAGTTCAACACTATTTTTATCTTTTTATTCATTTTTGGAAAATTGAGGGGTAAGAAGATGATATAAGAAATGTAAATAAGGATGAACTTGTGCATTTTGTTTTTGAATTCACTGCATTAGGATCATCATAACATTGGTTCAATTCTTTATTCAACATGCAAAACAAATTTCATAAACTATTATACTAATCAAGTCAAGACACACTGCATTTGTTTCAAATTGATCGTTTATGACGTTCCATCTTTTCCAAGGAGTACTAACTTAATGTACTAGGTGACAAGGTGAATTCTAGTAATGGCAATTCATGAATTTGTTATAGGAGAATTTGTTGCATTCAAAGGATTCATTGATAAAGATGCATATAATAACTAGAATGCTATGGCCTTATCTAGTCAGACAATTGTTTCTTATATGCATGTGTTATCAATGAACCCCCTTGAATGAAGTGAATTTTCTTGTAACAAAATCATAAATTGCCATTTCCAGAACTCACCCTGTTATCTAGGACCTTAAGTAGCACTACTCCTTAGAAAGTATGACAAGCGATTAAGGATCAATAAGATCAAATGCAATGTGTTTTACCTAATTTGTGTAATATCTTGTGAAATATCTTGATTGTTGCATGTTAAAAAAGAATTGAACATATGATATGATGCCCCCAATGCACTAAACTTAATATATGATATGCATACCTCTTCTGCATGTGCTTCATGATCGTCTTACGCCTTCCTTCACCAAAAATTACAAAATGCAAAAAAAATGCCATATTCCATATTTGGGGTGGCACATTGTATCTCACTCTACCACTCATTCCATACCCTCCTATGTAACATGATTATACCACCAATAAAGAAAAGATGCCAATGTGTACAAAAAGAAAAGACATGTAATCAATATGATTGCAGCAAAAGAAATGGTCTCAAGTCAAATAGAGGAGAGGTATCCTTCTTTCATACCTCCACTCACTCCACTTTTTACATAGGAGAATCTATGTACCCCCAAATCCACTCAATCAATAAATCCTATTCTTGTGTGGAACTCATAATATCATGCAAGACTATGAAAAGAACAAAGAATGTGACATCTCCTTCCTACAATTCTTGACATTAAAACAAGTTGTGAAACAACTTTGAGTAGAAAGTATGGGAAACTACATTTTTAGATTTTAGTAAATCATAGTCATTTGACCATCAAAATGTGGCAAGGTTGCAAGTGGTTCTATGCAAGAGAGGAGGACATGTTGTTAGCATTATTTTGTGGCTGTTTATAATTCTAGGTTGCTCGAGGATGAGGAACATTCAAGTTCTGGGTGATTTGATGAATACATATAGTCATATATTTTTATCGCTTCTTTTTTATCATTTCTTAGTAACTTTGATTTGTTATTTTCCAATTTTAGGATTTTATTTCTTTACTTTTTCTTTTTTCTCCTAAAATTAGAATTTGATTAGATTTGATCATGTATTGTAGGAAAACAACTCAATTTTACCCATTCAGTCCAAAGATTGATGAACCTAAAAATAATCTAGGAGTTCAAGTATCAAGGCGGCATCAAGTACATATCTAAACATCCTAAGATTCCCACTGGTCAGCTGACATCACCAATGAGTCGATCCACAAAAAACAATTGAACAGATCCATATTTTCAATCGATCTACAAGTCACCCAATTGACTGACTCAATACAAAAAAGAGGAGACTTCTATTGTAGTCAAATTAGTCAGTTAATTTCTAACTTATTGACTTACTTGCCTATGATCCCAAGCATCAACACACCCAGTCAACCGATTGGACATACAACCAATCAACTGACTTGGATACAAACCTGAGCATCGACTTACCCCCGTCGGGTAACTAGACCCCCAATTGATCAATTGAAACAGTGGACCCAGTCTTTGAAGTCCCTACTAGGATGAAAATTATGGGTTTTTTGTCACATTCCTCCTCCAAAGAAGGAGGGGGTAGGCCAAATACCAAGTGTATCACACCCTATCATCTCAAATCCTCCTTTGGGAGTATAGAACAAATAAAGGAGAGAATGAATCGTCACCTTCCTCACAGAGACTTGAAAATTTTGATAGATTCTAGAACAATGATTCCTTTTGGTATTTGATCGTTGTTTCTATTCTGAATATGAGAGTTTAGATCAATTATTAGGGTGTGGGGTGTAACCCCAAATCCCATACCTTGTTTTAATTGACATTGACTCTAAAATTTTTGTTGTTAGATGTGTTTCTTTTAATCTATGCACTTGTTCTATGGTTTAATTGATTATATTCTTGTTGTTATAATCTTAGGTGAAGAAATCATGAATCCAAAGAGTAGAATAGTTAAGGAACAAATAGAATTTTGTATGTCATCCGAAATGGAGTTCTGTGATTCAATAAGTCACATTTTTTGTTTGTTATAATCCCTGGTGAGGAGACCACAAACCCTAAGGTAAGAACACTAAATGAACGCTTGGAACTCGGAAGAGATCGTGGATGGAATTCTACTAGTTATTTAGACAATGAACCATAAACTACAACGTCTCGAGTTTGTTTGGAGTTTGATCCTGGTTAGATTTGTATTCCGTAAGGACGCAAATCCACACAGTCCTAATCTAACATACTAAATTCAAATAGTTACATCAATTAAAATAACCGCATGGAATATGGTGAACCCCAGACCCTAATAGTCTTTACTGATTGAATGAAATCTTTGGTTTAATCAATTTTACTTTTGCAATATTTACTTCCAATTTTCTTTTATAATATCTTTCAAACAACTAAATTTAAAACATTGTAATTAGTAATATGTTTGAAATAGTTCTTAATTCAGTTGTCTCATGGGTTTGACACTTTTTGTACTATGATTGATGCATTTTCTTACTATCAAGTTGAATGTTGGTGTTAAAATTAAACTCTAGGTATTCCATTCCTTGGTGAATTTGTGTGTGCAAACACGTTGCTTCAAATTTTGGTGTCATTGTTCAGATACCGTGCTAAAAATAAGATGGGAGGCTAATGAGATATTTTCACATTCATAAAAGGAAAACTCCTTCCCTATATATAGGAAACAAGGAAAGTACGAGAGAAGCAAACTAGCCCTAATAGGTTAAAAAATGTAGGCCCATAAAACATAATAAAATAAATAACAAAATTCTAATAATATACACAATTTGTGTTTTATTTTCGATATTACCAATCAATATTAAAAGTAAGAGTCTACTTTTTTACACGAGGATCCCAATACATGTACACATTTTGGGGTCATAAATTCTATTTTTATAGGCTCATATCTTGATATTAGCAAAAAAAAATTCCATTTACAATCCTCACAAAATAAACATCATACATTAATCATCAATTTTTTTAATTGTGATTCACAAAGTAAATAATTAGTCATTAAGAAAAGGGAATGTATCTAAGACTTAAACTATAATTAATAGTAATCAATATATTTATGCCATTCAAGTAATATACTTATAAAAATTAGTTAATAAAATAAAAATAAATTTGATACACAATCATTTTATGGCTTAAAATAATATTTTTAAGAAGATCATAATACAAAATGTAATTTCTAAAATGAAAAAATGTCACAAAATATTCATTATAAAATATTTGATAAAAATGGTGTATCCTTAAACCACAATCAAAAGTATGAAATATATTTAAGGCACTCAAGTATTTTACTTATACAAATTAGTTAAGTAGAGTCAAAATATATTTTATAGACAATTATTTTTAGTGGATTAATTCTAGTATTTGAAAAAGAATGATAATTTGAAATGTCATTTCTAAGATGTAAAAGTACCACCCATAAAAATAATTGAAAGAGAATCATAAATTTATCTATTGAAAAAAAATACAAAAATATTGCCTCCAATCGTCAAAAAAGGTGAACAAGGGAAAAATACCCACTAACTTTACCATATTTCATTGACTATAGTATGATAATAATGCAATCAATTCTCAAGAAACTTCAAAAAGTGAAACAATTACACATTAACTACCATTTCCATCCTTAGGTGAATGTTATTACTTAACTGTTACATGTAATAGGGTCACCCATCCCCATTCTACATCTGAACCGCCCCCTTCCTATATATTTAACCAAACAACATGGACAAACAATAATATGTATTTGGATTTTGTATGTTTGTGTTGAAGCACCGTCATGACATTCAGTTTAGAGTCTTTTTGATAATATAAAATGGTAAACTTGGCATGTAAATTATTTCTTATAGAAAACATAGAAGGCATATGTAGGCGGTAATCTATGTTCAAATAATTGATTAATAAATGATATAAACAATCTTAAGAAACTATTGGATACAATAAATCAACCAAATAGATCACTGAGTATTAAACATAAAGAATAAGATTAATAAATATGCACCTTTAAGTTGTGTCATGATAAACCATTCACACACAGAATAGATCATAAAGAGTCAATTCCACTTCCTCTGAAACATACTTGTTACAATGTACATAAGCACAACCATTGTATATAGGTGAATTACAAAAAAACTTAGATCGTTATCAAATATAAGAAGCTTCATCCGTTTGAATTACCATGTGTACTTATTTTATATATCATGTGTCCCTAGACAAATGAAAGAATAAACTATTCTTGACCTAATCAAACATATCAAACAAAGATAATTATATTCAGTACAATAACAAAAATGATGCACCAACTACTAAATTTATCACCTTAGATGAGATAAAGGTGGTGTGCAGGTAAGTATCTAGAACTTCTTACCACATACGGAACCCATACTTGTGTTGAGAGTGAATGATTCTACTTAATTGGTTTCCAAATTAACTAATATGGTTGATAAACCCCAAGATTGGGTATGAGTGTAAGTGATCTCACAAGAAGTCAACATGTAAGTTAAGACGGTTTGTCTATAATTAGCAACAGAGTCGTTGATATAGAGATATACAATTACAAAGAAAGAAACATCAAAGTGAGGAGGAAGGGAGGAAAAGGTGATCCAGATACTCATATGAGGAATATATGTCCTTAAGATGTGGGGGTCGAGAATATTTTTTTAAGAGGGAACAAAAACTAATTTTAGCGAGGGAGTTAGAATTTACTTGATGTTCAAGCAATACTTATCTACTTTGCATAATGTTGGCATTGTGGTAGCCTATTGAAGAAGATGTTAGTTTGTGTATATTGAGATGAAGATATGGTGATGCCTAGGAAGTGAGTTGCAAAATAAAAAATTTGGAGTATGGATCACTTGTGAAAGAATTATATAGGAAGAGATTTGAAGGAAAGGAGTAGTCAAGTTTTAGTGTTGCTAGAAATAGAGAGATATGAGTGTGGAGTAATGGAATGATGCAGATACTAGTAGAAAATGAAAGAGAGAGTGAGAGGGAGGAAAAGGAAGTTACTAGAAAGAAGAGAATTTCAATAAATATAGGAGAATATTGACATTTGTCTTTATTAATAACTATAATTGGATGTATTCCAAGGAAAAGAAGGTAATTTTAAATAGAATTGTTTTCAACATATAGAGAGAAAAGAGATAAGAAAATTTTTGTAGTGATTCCTACCAGAATAATCCTCGTAAAATGAGGACAAGGGGGTATTGGTGTTTACATCCCTTTCCAAAGCAAGGATTGTAATAAATAAACCAATGAATGAAATGTATTACTCGAAAGCTAAAAGAAAACTTTGAGAAAAGGTTAAGTAACTAAAACTCCTTAAAGTAGTTAAATAAGATAATAGTGAAAGGGAAAGACCTAATTTTTATGAAAAAGGAAAAGTGAACTTTGTAAAGATGTATCTACTGATGTAGGTTTTTATCTGGCAGTAGATTTATTATCCTTGATCTCATTGAGTTTTGACTATTTTTTCAACATGTTATGTATTTGTGACAACCATATGGAGTTTACAATCAAATCAAAATTAAAATATTACAATTAAAATATTCAAAAATACATGGTGGAATCCAGAACCTCAATAACGTGCTTAGTTATAAATTTACCCACAACTTGTTATAATGTAGGAAAATTTGAACCACATTTCAAATATTAGTATATTTGGTTAGGTCACGCTAGCACGTGTGGTTGGGTTCATCCTATTCCCAATGACCTATCTTTTCCACTTCTTACTCTTTGACCTAGTGGTATAAGAGTATGTCTTCCATGTAAAGCCACCATGAGGTACTATAATGGTTATTCATGGAGGCACCACTATCGCCCTTCCTACTCCACTTTAACCATCTCTTCCATTTTATTCCCGATCCCTATACTACCCTTTGAATAAAACATGTTGACGAAGAAGACACACAAATGAATATGGTGAACAAGCTTTTTTATATTTTTATAATAGTTTTCTATTTCTTGATTCTTCTTTATAGTTTCCTTGTTATACTTCTCTCAATACCAAAATTTGTAATGTTTGTATTTGTTGAATTTTTAAAATTCTTCATTAGGAATATTAAGATTTGAAATTGTTCCAGATGGTGTGTTTGACATAAAGACATTTTTTTATAAAATTGTATATTGATAATTGTCTTTCTATAATATATTAGTTTGGTCAAAAAATCACAACTGGGACTCATAACATCCATTCCTGGAGCATGTTAGTTTGATATATGGACATTAAGTGTCATGGTTTTGGTCAAATTCTTGTTTACCTAAAAAAAAGAAAATTAATAGTGTCAAATTTTTAATATGTTTTTAACCAGAAATCTTTTATCGTAGAAAGGAAGTAATCAATCTAAGATTTAACACCGGGTCCAAAATAAATGTGTCATCTCCTCTTTTCATGTCAGAGTTTACAAACTCAATGAATTTAAATTATATTTAGTTATCACAAAGAGAGACCAAAAAAATTGATCATCAAACAAACAAATTTTATTGAAAAATTTATGAGAAGGGATATATTAAAAATGATTGAAGGAAAATTAGAGAACCATTACAAAAATAATATAGAATATGTTCTGCATCAATGCTAGTAGCTACGCTAGAGGGTATCTTTGACCCTCCAATCCCCCCATTGATCTTGGATGATATATGACTATTATAAATTTAAATACATATACAAGCCTTATAGCTCGTCCTTGAGATTTGATGCTTGAGACGATGATGAATACTTCATATGTGGGTCTTCTTTCCCAATTATGGCATCCATCTATCCCTCATGATGCCAATAGTGAGAGGAAGAAGGTGATAAAGAGAAGAATGAGAGGGGTGGTTGAAGGGGTTGAGGAGGGCTAGTGGTGGCACTTTCATTACAAGTGCTAGTGTGGCCAATTGACCATCTATTATTATCCATTTCAATAGTTGATGATGGTTTCACACAAAAGATGTCATGGGATCAATAGGTTAAAGAACAAAAAGAGAAATATTAGGAACAAGAATTGGTGGACGAACTCAACATGGCATGTTTTTGTATTGTTGGACCATGTCTACTATTGATTGAACTGTACTTTGAATAACCCTACATCATAACAGGTATGTGTGTACTTTTATGATTGTTGGATTAATCATCTCTTGGGAATCCAAATATCTTTGAAGATTCCAAATATTTGGTAGCAATTTCATCTCTAGCTTGTAACCCCTTTGGATATAACACATAAATTATGGTAACCATTTAAAATCACATGAGGGTGTTTAGGGGAAAAATAAGTCCTATTAAGATGATAAATTCACTCAAAATCATGGAAACGTAGAAAACAAAAACAAACATGAACCTAGAAATCCCCCAGGAAAAAATTGGTATGAAAATTTTCATTCAATTTTGAGACTATATGGGTTAATTGATAATACCTAGAATATATGTCTTGAAATTAGATGTCAATTCACAAAGTTAGTATACTAAAAATGAATAAAAATGAAATAAAAAAATTCCTTTCTTTATAGAAAAGCATTGTTTTATGATCGGAAATACATTTTACTGAATATGTTATGATTTTGTTTCACTTCACATAAACACATATATTTTATGTTGATGCCCACCTGTCGCCTTGGTTTACTACCCTCCCGGGAGTTCAACCTCTTCCACAAGCGTGGGAGAGGGGGAGTTAATTACTCTCTTTATTCCATTGTATTTGATGCCACTATTTTTACTCTTTTTTGTTGGTTTTAAACTATGTTCAAAGGGAAAAAATGAAAAAATAAATCTATATATAGATAGGAACTATGAATATTTGATCTATCTCTTCATATTTTAGTTTTCCTTATAAGAAAAAATGCATATTTCCCTTTTAGAATCATCTTTATGTAACTCCTGCAAGGATATTATTATTACTTTACCCTTTTGAAACTTATAATACTATTTTGTAATAACATGTGTCTACTTGGTTTATTTGTAGAAATCATGTTTTTAAAAAGTTGATTAACTATATTTTTCCCCTTTTGCTCCATTTTGTGGGATTATTAGCATAGGGGTCACTACAATTGGTACTGGAGAGATGATGTTTTAATAATTATCTTATAATGATTCAAAAATCCAAAACATATATAGATGGAGTAAAATATTAGGTTTTAATAGAAAGATGATGACGTGAAAAAATAATTTTGCTTCACCACTAGTTGGTTTATGAGGACTTCCATGCCATTGTGAACCCTACTTGGACAAAAATCTAAGGATTGGAGAAAATAATATATCTTTTAGGCACTCTTCCCAAAATTTCATCCATCTCATATATTCACTCTCTTAACCCTACATTTATTTTTGTTAAATCCTAGATTAGTTCTCATCTAATAAAAATTAGGATTTCAAAACAAATTTAGGGTTAAAATATCCTCCACCAACTAAATATAAAACATGTAATTCTAATTAAAGATCTAAATAATGAGACATACATGTTCCTGTTACATGGATAAAATATGGAAACTTTATGAATGCAGGGATAAAACAAGATAACCTAATAATTCTATGAAGATTTGAGTAGGAACGAAGAATAAGAAGTATATCATTGAAAACCTAGAAAGTGATCTTGGGTGACTAGGAATAATAATGGTAGGTGGTACTTGACTATGTACATGCCCTATTACTGAGTGAAGTTAGTTGTGTTGCTCATAGTGTACCACCTAAAAACCTAAGATGAAGGATCCAACAATTGTGGGAATTTTTAGATTTTAGCCCAATACCTCCTGTGTGGTTGGATCCTATTTGTGGAAAATGTTTTTTATATTCTGAGCATGCTTGGGAAGAAGGGGTAGCCTATGTAATATATATTCTACAATAATTAACTAGATTGTGGGGGTACTAAATAACTATGTCAGAAAGAAAATATTTCCCTATCCTACCATGGTTGAATTCAAGGGCATACCCACTCATATTTATATGCCTTATTCATATAGGAAAAATACTAAATAGTTTTATGGCCTAATAAAGGAGATAGGTCCATGAAAGACTAGGTATAGAAGATTCAACTTATGAATATGTTTACTTATATCCTCGAAGAAGTAAGAAGAAATACAGATTTCATAGACCATCTTACTATACTTTAAGCCTCCAGCTCTAACTGCTAGCGCTTCAGACTTGTGATGAGGCTCCTAACTTTGTGCTATAGCTAGGACATACATAATGACTAAAGAGGAACAATAAATTGGCTATCTAGAGTTTTTTTAGGGTTCAATAGGAGCTTCCAGGAGGTCCATCACTGGCCATGGTCAATACAAGGATAAATTAAACCCTCCTAATGAAAAGAAAATGAAAAAGAGGGACAATGATAGGAAATACTAAAGTTCAAAAGTTGTGGACACTACTTCTTTAGAGCATGTTAGTATGCCAACTTAGTGTGTTTTATTCCCTAAGAATAAAAACACTACAAGGACACCTTTCTTATAACCCCAATTGAGAATTGTGAGTGAATGCACTTACCCTAAGAAATCATGTTCCTCTTAATAATTTTGAGAAATGCCTATTACAATGTATGCATGGAGTTTTTTATGACAATTCACTTTTTATTGTTCATATTGTCAAGAAGGGATAGAAGGGCATGGGGAGTTTGGAAAAATTAAGGATTCTCTTTAAAGGATGAGGGAAAGAGATAGAGAGTGATATATATATATATAGAGAGAGAGAGTCAGGCTAGAATACACTCGAGTGTACGGATCTCACGAATACACTCAAGTGTGTTTGCATATCAAGACTATTTTTTGGGAAATTTAAATCATTGATCTTCACCGTCATACTATAACTAGGCTACATACAAATTTTGAGCCCATTTGGATGAGTGTAAGTCACTCATCCAAGGGTAACAAAATCGACGTGCGAAACTAATTTGAAATGCATAATTTTTGCGGTCTTCATAACATGAGCTATACATATCCAAATGTTCTCAAATTTTGCGTAGGAGTTGTTCACAAGATGTTTAAGAAGATCAATGGATTAGATTTTCAAAAAAAAATTGCATCATAAAAAACTACTTGAGTGTATTCTTCTCCAGATACACTCGAGTGTATTCTAGGCTAACTCTCTCTCTTTCTCTCTCTCTCTCTCTCTCTCTCTCTCTATATATATATATATATATATATAGATAGATAGATAGATAGGTAGGAAGGTAGGTAGGTAGATAAATAGATAGATAGATAGATAGATAGGTAGGCAGGTAGGTAGGTAGGTAGGTAGGTAGATAGATAGATAGATAGATAGATAGATAGATAGATAGATATAGATATTTAGATAGATAGATAGATAGATATATAGATAGATAGATAACATTAGAAGTTATGATAATAATATGAGAAGATTGGGGCTGACAGGGGTAGTGGGGATCATTGGCTTGGGATTAGAAGCAATAATATTAATAGAAGTATAAAAAAAGAGAAAAAGGAGAGAATCTAGAGAGTTAAGGAGAACACATCCTTTTGAAATTGGAACAATTTGATTGGTTAGTGGCATGTGTTATTTTTTATATATGATTTCTCTTCTTTAGGGTCAAAAAGATATTATTGTTCTATGTGTTTGACTTTATTGTCTTCAATATAGTTAATATACATTTTTATTTAATTACAATTTACTATTAAAAATATCATTCTTACATTGCAAAAAAGGCCTATAAATTTTAACAAAATTGAGAGGTGAGAAATTGAAGGGATGTCATTAATGGGTACAGTTTGATAGACAAAAAGTTAATGTAACTTTTTTCACCATCAGGAAATTAATTAGAATAAAAACTCTATCACTATAATTTTTTTGTATCTTGATTCATTGAAGACGAGGGGAAGAAAACAATGAAATGTGATTCTATATTGAGAAGGAGAGTGATAAAGAAACATATTTTAAAAGAGAAAGTTAATGGGATGTTCTCATATGGTGTATCTTTAAGAGGGGTGTTAAAGTAATTTCAAGGGAGAATATACTTTTTAGAGAGGGAAATGAAACATTAATGGCATTTTTTTTCTATGAGAAATAGAAAAAATATTAGAAAAAGAATAGAAAGACAAAAAAGGTGGTAAGAGAGACAATAAAACAAAACTCATCATCTTGAATCATAACATCAGTATTAGCTATAATTTCTTGAAAAAAAACTTGCATTGCATTGTTATAATTATTTTCAAAAAATCTCATTTTTTATAAGACTATAAATATATACATGTACACAAACATAGACAAACAAATTATTAGAACAATAAGTATTTAATATTCATTATTATTTTATTATATTTCTTTGTATATATGTGATTATAGTCATACTTTGTAATTGTTTTACTGGGAACCACCCAAGTCTGTATATATAGTTGTGCCTTGTGAATACAAAATACAAGTTGATCTTCCTCATTATCTATTTGTTAATAATGTATGAGAGTTGGCATTTCCATAATTCTCCTAAGAGAGAGTCATTCGACAATTTCCACTATAAAAAAGGAATACCCACATTTGTCATCATCTTCTTTGCATTTTCAAGGTGGAAGTCATCTCCATCTTTGTCATCTTCACTTGAAGCTTCACAGTAGTACTCATATATACCACTATCAAGATTTTTATGGTCGTGGAAATCAACTCCATCACTTGGATCTCTAGACCATTATCTAGATTGTGGTGGACATCATATCCATCACCTAGATTCATATCTTCATCTATATTGTGGTGGAAGTCATATTCATCGTCCAGAACAGATCTAGATTGTCACCTCTTTAGTGGTGTAAGTTATCGCCATCAACTGTATTGTTATCTTCCTTATGTGGATCATTTCTCCTCTTTCCTCCTCCAGATCTATATCAAGGAGGCTTATTTCTAGAAGAGGGGGTCATTTATGAAGCTAGGATTAGACATATCTAAACATTTTCTGACAAATCTACCATGGAAGTGTGGAACAAAACATTTTCCATATCAAGCATGTCGTGTTCCTTCATCAGGAAGTGCAGGATTCCATCCAGAACGAAAGCTACATGAGTGATTGGAATTCCTCATGGCATGTTTACGAAAGGTGAGTTTACGCATGCATTTTGTGTCGCATCTAGACATATCGTGTCTTCAAGAATTTGTTTTTCAAAACTACACATCATGTATACTTCTACACTCTATGTAATTAGTCTATTGTCATATTGTCTAAAGAAGATGTGAAGGTACCAATGACCTCTCTCCTTGTTTGTTTTAGGTAATCATTGCTCAAAAAATCCATAAAAATAATTTCACTCAATGGATTTGCTTAGTCAAGATTTGGTTCAAAGGCCAAGGGAAATATAGACACCTTAAGGTAGATCCTACCAAAGATGACACTTTGAACAGTGGGAGAAAAATGATGCAAATATTCTATCTATTTTGTGGAATTCCATTCAGGCAAATGTTGTCGATCTCGCCGTCCACTTTGTGAAATTCAAGGATGTAAGTGATTATCTCAGTCTCATGTATGAATCAAATATGTCACATATGTATGTGATGATTGTGGATATGTATAATATTCCATAAGGTGATAAGTCTTTAACTCAATACTTTGGGGAATTAGCCCAAATCACTAGTTATCTTCATTCTATATTTTCATTGACAGGGGATCTCAAAGAATTCCAAAAACAAAGATATCATATGATGGTAATCAACCTAGCTGGTCTCTAACATAAATATGAAGGAGTGGGCAGTCAAATCCTTATTGAATCTAAACTTCTTAAATGAGTTGAAACATGTCAGGGAGGCTCTTGTCCCTTTATGGATCATGTCCCAAACACCTCTTCTGACAAATTTGCCATGATTCCTTCCAAAAATAGTCATAGAAATACTAGTTTCACTACTCGTGGAAATGTACGATGAGGAAGAGGAGGCTGTGGGGGCACATCTCCTTGAGGATGAGGTTGTCAAGAATGCACCCATTATGGACAGATGCATCACTACATAGAAACATGCTATGAGATCATAGATATCCTCTAAGAAACCCATCTATGAATATTTTATCCATTGAAGACACTCCAAGAGATACCACCTTCCACATTTAGATGACAGATGATGAATAAAATCAATTCTAGCAATATAGGACATCTCAAAAAGCGTCATCATCTGTTGCGACTATGGATTCCTTTTTCAAACATCCTTGTCATCCTTGTGATCATATCACATTCATATCTCAAGCTTCTTATATAGGTTACTCTACTTGGGTTCTTGACTTTGGTGCAACATATCACATTACAAGTACAAGCAACCTTATTTCTAACCTATCCACTAGTAAATCATCACTACTATTAATCACCATTTCCAATGGTTCTAAAGTGCATGTACAATGCACCAAAACAATCAAACCCTTACCTATCGTTGCACTACCATTAGACTTCTTTGTTCATAAATTTCGCTTTAATTTAATTTCTTTAAGAAATTTATCTCGTTCTCTTCAAGCCTCAATTACATTTAACCCTAATGTTTCTATTATACAGGACCACCAGATGCAATAGGTGATTGGTGACGGGTATGCATTTTCCCATCTCTACTCTCTCGATTTGACTTCCAAAGCATGTGTAGCATCTACCCCTCTTCATATTCTTAGTTGGCTTGGACACATGTCTCTATAAAAGCTCAAAACTCATCACCCTGAACTATCTAGTCTTAGTAAATTAGAATGTGAGTCGTGCCATTTAGGAAATTATGATTAATCTAACTTCAAGGCTAAGGCTCAGATGAGTGCTAAGTCACAGTTTGAGATTATTCTTTTGATGTTTGGGGATCATTTTGGGTTCCTTCAAAACTCATTCATAAGTATTTTGTTCCTTTATTGATGATTTTGTTAAGTAAGATGGTTATACTTAATGAAAGATCATTCTGAAATTATATCTATAATTCATAGTATTCATAATGAAATTGAGACAAAATATTTACCAACCAATTTGTATTCTTTGAACCTATAATGCAAAAGAGTATTTTTAGTCATACTCTTAGTAAATTTATATCTTCAAAAGGAATTGTTCACCAACCCTCTTTCCCACACACCTCAGAAAAAATGGGTGGTTCAACGAATGAACCGTCATATTAATGAAGCAACCAACATCCTTCTTTTACATATGAAAGTTCCAAAAGGAGTATTGCGGTGATGCTATTTTTACTTCCACATATATCATTAATTTCATGCCATCATCCACCTTAAACAAACACACACCTTTCCAACTCTTTTTCCAAACCGTCCCATTTATAGCGTTTCTTCCAAAAATATTAGATGTGTTTTTTGTGCCCATAATGTTGGACCTAGATAGGATAAACTCATCTCAAAGGTGTTTAAATGTGTGTTCCTTAGTTATTCCAAGATTCAAAAGGGGTACAAATGATATGACCCTATCAAACTCAAATGTATAGTGTATGATTATGTCACCTTTATTGATGAAACTCCTTTATTTGGAGATTCTCCATATATATGGGAACTTGAGGAAGATCTCCAACTTCCCAAATTTCTTGGGATCTTGTCATCTGAATTCCCTATCCAAGGAGAACCATATGCAGAGGAAAAAAGTTTGCAATAAGTATTAGACAACAAAATGGAAAACCTCCTTCAATCACCACTCAATATAGAGAGCCTTCCAATAGAAATAGTTCTCTTGATCCTCTTGTTGCACTTCAAAGAGGAAAAAGGTGGTGTACTCGTCATCCTATTTCCATCTTCATTTCATATGACTGTTCATCACCCTCATACAAGGCCTTTATCTCATGCATATCTAATGTTATTATTCCTAGTTTTGTATATATTACTATGGGTCACCTAGGTTAGTGTCTTGCTATGGAAGATGAGATGAATTCTCTTTGACAAAATCACACATGGAGTCTTGTCCCTACTCCGAAAGATAAGGCAATTGTTGGTTTTAGATGGTTTTACTTTGTGAAGAGAGGGCCTACTGGTGTTTTTGATAGTCTCAAGTCTTGTCTAGTAGACAAGGGATATGCTCAAGTATATATAGAAGACTACCTCGAGACCTTTTCTCTAGTAGCTAAAATGTTATGCGTTCAACATTTTATTTTCCTCACTGCTCACTTTTCTTACCATCTGCATCAACTTGATATTATTAACACTTTTCCTCCATGGTGATTTTTCTAAGGAAATTTATATGGAGCAACATGTTAATTTTCTAACTCAGCGAGAGTTTCATCTTGTTCGTAATCTTCATTAGTCACTATGTGGCCTTAAATAGTCTCTATGTATGTGGTTCGATAAGTTCAATCATGCACTCCTAGAATACATTCTCCTACTATCTGATCACAATCATTTAGTATTATATCAACAAGGATATGCATGTGTTATCCTCCTTATCATTTATGTTGATGATATTGTTATCAGTAGAGATAATAAATAGAGTATTCAACAACTCAATTCATTTATTCAAAGTAGATTTCACACTAAAGACTTAGGTCTCCTAAAATACTTTTTGGGTATTGAAGTGTCTAGATCCCCATATGGTATTATTATGACATAGAGAATATATACTATTGGTTTATTTAAAGAAATGGACCTACTTAGAGTGAAACTTGCAAATACTCCCATGGATTCTAGAGTTAGGTTATATAGGTAGGGGGAGCCACATGAAGATCAGTTGAGGAATACAACACTGGTTGGAAAACATAATTATCTCAATGTTACTTGTCCAGATATATCGTTTGCTACTAGTGTGATCAATTAATGTATAGATAAACCACATACTAGTCATATGGAGGTTGTCATACAAATTCTTATATATATCAAGAAAAGTCCAAGCAAAGGAATATTGTACTCAAATTATGGACATCTCAAGGTACATGAATTCTCAAATGTTAATTGTATCAGGAGTGTTAATAATCATATGTCTATTTCAGGATACTGAGTATTTGTTGGAGGCAATCTAGTATCATGGGAAAGAAAAACACAAACTATCGCAGAATGATCCACTACTGAATTGGAATACCACACCATGGCTCATGCAACCAACAATCTCTTGTGTACCAAGAATTAACTAGAAGAACTTGGATACATCTAGTATGAGACCGTGGAACTCCACTGTGATAACCAAGTTGTTGTCTACATTTCTTACAAAGTTGTTTGTCACGAGCAATAAGTACATCGAGGTTGGTCATCATTTCATTCAAGAAAAGATACAAGATCAAAAAATCATGCTTATCTGTTTGATCAAAAGATCAAGTGGTAGATCTATTTACTAGATCCATTAATGGTTGTTGCATCAATTTCTTATGTAACATGTTTAGTGCCTATGATATCTACCCACGAGGTTGAGGGGAAGTGTTAGAATAATAAGTACTTTTATTCATTATTCTTTTGTTATATTCCTTCGTATATATGGGATTAGTTACATATTGTGTACTTGAGTTATTGGCCACCATCCAAGTCTACATATGCATGTGTGCGTCCAATGAATACAAAATATTTCTCTATCTCATTATCTTTTGCTAACACAAACAAATAAACAAACAAACACACACATAGACATATATATGGCCTTTCATTCACCAATCATGTCGGCAACTTAGATTAGTTTCTTATGCATATGTTTTGTATTAGGAAGGCAAATATTGTAACGAGATAGCTAAAATTATATTGAGATGAACAAATTATACTAGAAAGACTCATTTTATAATACAACATGAATTGTTTATTGTTTTTTCATTAATATCATTGTTACTATTTTTTAGGGACAAAACAAATCATGTTGTATTTTTAGAATGAGTCTTTCTATTACAATTTTGTCCATCTCATTATAATTATGTGCATTCCTATTACAAAATAGATTCACTTGTAACTAAAGTTAGTTACCCGTGCGGGTAGTGTGTGTGTGTCTATATATATATATATATATATATATATATATATATATATATATATATATCATAGATACATACATATATACCATATATGTAGGGTATGTTTTTGTTACCCAGTAGGGTAACACAAATGATATACCCAATGATTATGGTTATAATTTGACCATTTAAATTACAATTTTTGTATTTTGGTTACAAATTTATAGTTTGGGGCGAACACTTTTTCCCAGAAATGCCATTTTTACCGATTTTGCAGTGAAAACTTCAGAATTGACGCTAGTTTTACAAAATGTGTCTTTGTATAATAAATTTGGTCATCTCAATGTGGTTTGGGAAACTAACCCTAGTTAGTCTACTCTGGTAACAAACACACACACACACACACACACACACACACACATATATATATATGTATATGTATATATATATACTGAGAGAGAGAGATTGACAAGCCTGAGTTCTGTGAGGGTTGATCTGGGGTATCTTCTTTTCCCTAGCAGTGGGCCGAGGTGGAGGGATGGTCAACGTCGTGTCTTCACACCACCATGATAGAAGGCACAGTCAGTCAACAAGGAGCGGAGGTGGTATGGTTGTATAGAGGTCTTCCTTCAGTGTCTCTAGGCATTTTCTCCTGGGTTTCAAAATGCTCGATGTGATGGTGTCTTACGTCAATACCATTGTGGGTTGCGAGCTCACCTCGTTCCCCACCCAAGCTCCTTCCTCCATCTCGATTTTCGTACAACACTTAAAGGCAGAGCAGGCGATTTAGAACCAAGTTGGGGCTTTGAATGCTTGCCTTGGAGTTCCAGGGGGAGTGAGATGAAGGTTGCAGGAGGGCATATTGGTGGTGTCGGTTCAGGTGACATCGACACCAACATTGTTGGGGATAGGGTTGGAGTTGGATCAGTGGGGGTGGTGTGATAAAGTGGTTTTTCTAAACTCTTTTACATTAACTCTAAACCCTAAATTATAGAAAGATTAATTGATCAATCAAAGGTAGGAATATCAAGATCAAAATTTTTCAACATGTAGGGAATGCTATGGTGAACCCATGGTTCAAATTTCATGCCAACCAGACATTCCTAGCCCCCTCCACGATTTTCACAAATTTATATATAGTTTTGATCGAAATTTATAATGATATCATTAATAAAGTTTATAGTTTTGAATAACTCTAGCTTTGTCACATGGAGCTGACATCAACAATCCGTGACTCGCTCACCCCGAGCGATCTAGACCATCTGATGGTGTGTCCATGGATCCGGGAAGGATTAGACGGCCATCGAGTCATCCCCTACCTCCGGGTGACTCGCGAGTCGTGGCTACAACCACTCTCTTCGAAGTCAGACCACATTTCCCCTCTCCAGTCCATGTTGCAAGGAATTGACCGAAGAAATGAACCCCCCTTGCCTCCATGAACTCCCCAACCTCTCACATGTCCCCAAAGATGACCAAAACTGCCCCCACGATTGCGCCGACGAACACCCATCTCCAACCATCGTTGATCAATTTGGGCATTGGTGGCTCACTCGATCCCGTGCCTACTTAAGCACACCTATAGCTTTGTCAACACCCCTTTGCCTTGCCTCACCCTTCCTTTTTCTTGAAGAGAGCCCAGAGATCTCTGAACTTGAGCTTGCCCAACTCCTCTCTGTCTGCCACCACCGAGCTCACGACCTGGCCGCTCCTGTTCTCCTCGCCCCAAATCAACCTTCCATCTAGCCTTGAGGCACCTCCATCTACCTCAACGGAACCCCAAAACACCTCGATGCTACCTACTTCTCCCCCTCAACATCTCCTCTGCCGTGAGCTGCTAAGCTCCCTCACTCCCTCGAGGGAACGACGATCCCAGGGGAGCCACAACCCGAGTCTTGGTCGTACAGCTATGAAAGGACCTCACGAAACTAACCCGATCATCACCCGTGCACGAGGAGGAGCAAAGCCATCACCCGAGCTCATCGGAGATAGGATCTGACCACCTGCTGTGCAGTGCTGAGCAAGAAGACTGAAGTACACCGAGCCAGTTGGACCAATAGAAGCCTCCCACACGTTGATGACTTGGATCCACGCGGTCCAACCAGGCGTTGACAAGTAAGAATCCCTAATATCCAAATCAGTAGCTCTCTTCTCTTTTCTATTACGCGACCAAAATCCTGACCGTTGAATCTGAGCATCCAACTGCCCATCTTTTCCGATTCCTTTTAATTATCTTGAATTTTCTATAATCGACCAATAAATGGCCTAATCTTTGGGAATTCACAATAAATAGTGGGAATGTCATAAAAATACAAACAAGTACTCTATTTTGATAAAAAAAGCATGAGGATCATGATTATGACATCTATTAACCCTAAATCTGACTCATATAAATACTCATGCTCAAATATGTTTATATCTTGTTTAATTATTTAGAAAATACTTGAGCCTGATTAAATCACCAGAAACCTGTGACTATCCACTTTTTGTATCTAAATAATTATGGAACATTAATTTCCAATTATTGTGACTCAATTATCAATAAATTCTAATTATCACTCTTTTTCCCTATTTCACTTACCAAAAATGAGTATAATTATTCCACATGATCTAAAGACCATAATTTGATCTTAAAACCCTACTATGACGTGACACTATCAAATCATGGACTCAAATCCATACTCAAATGACTCATACTCTACTCTCATGACTCTAACCAAGAAAAGGGGCCTTTTATATTATTTTAGAACTAAATGATGAATTTGCCAATATATCTAATTAGTACCAAATCCCTTATAATTTCAGGAGGACAAAGGTACTAGTCAGGAGCATCTTTAGACTCCCCACTTCTAAGTAGAAGGTACACCATTACCTATTGTTGGCTTACTATACTTTATGCTTGAGATATATGAGTAGTAAAACACATGGCATAAGATATTGAATGAAATAAATGTCTTGTATGATACTATGCTTGATTTTGATACTATGCTTGAATTTCTATATGTATAATTTCGAACACATGCAAACATAATATATTGTGTCCATCATATAAAGCACTTGGTAGTCTAGTGCATGGAAAGTGATCTCAAACTCTTTGGTATTAGATCACATGTGTAATGATCTCAAACTCTTTGGTAGTAGATCACACTTATAATGATCTCAAACTCTTTAGTAGTAGATCATAAAGGCTTGAAAACATCAAAGCCGTTGGTGGCGGATGTATGAGAAATATGAGGGAAATTATGCCTAAAAGATACATGTTCACTTTTGTTAACAAACTTTTTTTAGTAATTGATTATTTGTTACAATTTCTTATTACTGCCAAGTTTACTTTTATCTTTATTACCAAGTTATGAAAAGAGGTATATTTAAAGACACGTAAGCGTACTCAGTACAATATATTTATACCACTTGCAAATGTTTTATAGGCATCTTTTGCTTATGATGATGATGATGACTTTGCAACTCAAAATGTCGTCTCAACAAAATCATATCTTTCATGGGGATGCTAAAGCTAAATGGGACTCTTAGTTATGTTCTTTTTCTTCTGCAAGTAGTTTTCTTATGTATTAAGTTTTCTTCTGTAGAACTCATATGCCTTTGGGCCCCTATGTAATTAACTTTCAGTCTATGTATAGAAGCTACTTATTTGGTGATTTATATATTCATGTGTTTGATCCACTCAGGGATGGGCAACTTTAACTCTATTGTACACCTTATGTTGGCGCTGGAGGTGTAGAGTGGAGTTAGGTTGTTAACCCATACCAGATGGTATCAAAGTCAGGTACATGAATCAATATATGTGTACCAAATAATTAGTAACCTTATTTAGACCTGAGGTAACCCACATGTAATAGTATATTGTCGAGGTGTCTAGAAGGGTACTTGTAGAAGGTTTTGACATAATCACTCTCCCCATCTATTTTAATAGTATGAGGGTTCCTGCCACAAGTTATCTTCCTGGCTAACACAATTATTGTTAAAGTGGGGACCCTTACCTTAGATAAATCTATCTTCTCATATTTTCTCAATTAAGGACTATCCCCAGCCACCTATTTAGGAATGATACACACTAGGCTTCTCATCTACTTTCTCTCTCATGACCACGATCAATGATATACTCTCTCTCTATTATGTCAGTAGATTAGGAGAAATGGGAACAACTAAGAGACATGAAAAATTGGAAAACATATACTTATGATTGATAAGTATTTCTTGCTTACTTTATGATCTACCTCAAATAAATCTCTAAACTATCTTTTATACAAACTTGCGAATGCCTTCAAAAACTAGATCCATGAGAAAGAGAATTAATGATGACTCTGGTGATGAATCTAACTAGAATAAGTCCATGGCTACTAGTGAATGGGTGGAACAGAAGAAGGTGATGTTGGAATGCATGCATGCTCTAGCAATAAAAGAAACCAACAATACTGCCTCTTCATCTAGGACTAACCCTGAAACCACCATTAGTGACTTCCTCAAGCTCAAACCCAAAGCCTTTCATGGATAAGACTTAGATAAAGTCCTAGATAAAGCTGATGCATGGATCCTATCTATTGAAAATGCCTTTAGAGCCCTTAAATATCCTGAGGAAGATAAAGTCACTTTTGCAACCTACCAACTTAGGGGTCTGTGAAGTTGTGGTGAGAAAATTATTAACATACACGAGCACTTCCAGATGCCCCTATAAGATGGGAGTAGTTTAAGGTGGTTTTTACTAACCGTTTCATGCCCATATCCGCTAGGAAGGAGAAGAAGAAACAGTTCAATAACCTCACCCAAGGAGCCTTATCTGTTGCTGACTATGTTAGGGCCTTTAGACTCCTAGAGCATCATGCTCGTAACCTTGATGAAGATGAAAAGATTGAACACTTCATTGATGGATTTAACCAAGAAATCAAAGTCTACCTTTGCACCTCCACACACACTACATTTGAAGCTGCCATCAATAATGCCCTTACCAAAGAAATAATCTTAGGGAAGAACAAGGTACCAAGTTTGGGATACCTAGGCTTAACTGATGCATCCATCACCAAGGGCAAGGAAAAAGAGAAGGAGAAGGATAGGAAGAATCCTAATAGCCATGGCATGGGAAGAGGAGGATGAAATCACCATAGAGGTCAATCATACTAAGGAGGACCAAACAAGGGAGGTCGAGGTCGAGGTGGGTCACACCGTGGATAGGCATATGAGCACGTCAGGTGTAGAAATTGTGGAGGTTCACACCCTAGAAAATTCAAGTTCGAAAAATCAGTGTGTTACTACTGCAAGAATGAAGGGAATATGAGGTCAAATGCCCAAGTCTAGTCCAAGGTGCACCTCAGAACCATCCTACCCCATTACCTCATCCTAGAGCTCCACCTATTCAGCCAGCTGCCCCAATAGCGTAGGATCATCTAGAACACCGTCAAGGCCGAGTATTCACAATTGATGCAGAGGAAGCTAAGGCCAATGACAACTGTCTAATTGAAGGTAAGAGTGTTAATAATTCTTTATTTATAACAAACCTTTGAAACCCATGATCTTAGATAAAAATCACAATGTAGGTATGATATGTCTCCCAAGATCATTCTGTTGTGGCCTATTCGATTCAGGATCAACACATACCTGCATCTCTAAATCTTGCTTCCATGATCAAGTTAGAGATAAAAGATCTGGGTTATATCTTGGATGTAACAACTCCCAGTGGAAAAATTTATACCTCTCTTCATAAAACCGAAATCTTGCCTTTTTCTTATGATGGTCATCAATTTCATTCTAATTTCATTCTTCTTGATATGGAGGATTTTGACCTAATTTTAGGAATGGATTGGCTTTTTGCCAACTATGCCATGCTTGATTGTCAAGCCAATAAAGTAATCATTTCTGCACCTAATTCTAAACCTTCTATAATACCAGGGAGAAAGGAAAGAAATTGAAATATGATTATCTCTTCTCTTAAAACCGAAACCTTGATAGCCAAAGGATTTAGAGCCTATCTTGCAGTTGTGTCCATGTCTGATTCTAAGGTGAGACCTTTAGAGAGCTTGGATGTGGTGAGAGATTCCCCGGATGTATTTCCCGTGGAGCTTCTAGGGCTGCCTCTAGTACGTGAGATTGAGTTCTTAATTGAGTTAGCACCGGGCACCGTACCAGTCTCAAAGGCACCTTATAGAATGGCATTTACCGAGCTTGTAGAGCTCAAGAAGAAATTAGAAGAACTTCTCGATAGAGGCTTCATCCGTTCTAGTACCTCTCCCTGGGGTGCTCTTGTCTTTTTTGTTAAAAAGAAAGATGGGTCAATGAAAATGTGTATTGATTATCGCATGATCAACCAAGACACCATCAAAAATAAATATCCTCTCCCAAGAATTGATGACCTATATGACCAACTTCGTGCTGCCACTGTGTTCTCTAAGATTAACTACAGATCAGGCTATAATCAATTATGAGTGAAAGATGGTGATATTCCAAAGACATCTTTCAGAATTATATATGGACATTATGAATTCGTGTTGATGCCTTTTGGTTTGACTAATGCTCCTGGAGTATTTATGAATCTGATGAACACTATATTCCAGCCATTTCTTGACAGCTTTGTTGTGGTCTTCATTGATGATATCCTTATATATTCAAACTCTGTTGATCAACATCGTGAGCATCTCCATAATGTACTTGATGTTTTGAGAGGCCATAAATTGTATGCTAAATTATCTAAATGTGAGTTTTGGATTGACCAAGTCATGTTTCTTGGCCATGTCATTTTAGATGGGAAAATTTATGTTGATCCTGCCAAAGTTTTAGTTGTCCTTGATTGGAAAGCCCCTACCAATGCTTCTGAAATTCGTAGCTTCCTTGGTCTAGCAGGCTATTACCGTCATTTCATCCTTAATTTTAGTAAAATAGCCCCACCCATGACTAAACTTACCAGAAAGGATGCCAAATTTGTTTGGACTTCTGAATGTGAAGCTAGTTTCCAAGAATTGAAATCTCTCTTGACTTTTGCTCCTATTTTGACTCTACCTTCTGGGAATGATGGCTTTGTAATATTTTTTGATGCTTCTAAAATGGGTTTGGGTTGTGTCCTCATGCAAGATGGTAAAGTTGTTTCCTATGCCTCTAGAGAGTTGAAACCCAATGAGGTCAATTATCCAACTCACGATTTGGAATTAGCTTCCATTGTGTATGCTCTCAAAATATGGAGGCATTATTTATATGGTGCTACTTTTGATATATTCACGGACCACAAAAGCATCAAATACCTCTTGACTCATAAGGACCTCAATCTTAGACAGAGGAGATGGTTCGAATATCTTAAAGATTATGATTTTACAATTGCATATCATCCAGGCAAGGCCAATGTTGTAGCAGATGCTCTTAGTCGTAAGAGGTTGATTTGTGCATCTATCCTCCCTTTTGAACCAATGTGTTTGGATCCTTCAATGTCTGGGTCATCTCAAGTGGAAGCTGGCACTATTATTTTGGCAAATATCAACATTATTCCTAGTCCTTTTTCTAAACTCTTGACGTCTCAAAAGAAAAACCCTAGCTTGGAGGAAATGACAACTCTTGTGGCTAAACCCCAGACACATTTATCTGTTGGTATGGATGGTGGACTAAGGTACAAACACAGGATGTGGGTACCTGAAGAGTTGAAGATAAAGAAGTGTATTCTACAAGAGGCACATGGGTCTAAGTATTCTATACATCCTTGATCTACTAAGATGTATAAGGATCTGCATAGACACTTTTGGTGGAGAGGTATGAAGAATGATATAGCAGAGTTTATCTCTAAGTGTCTCACTTGTCAGCAAATTAAGGCCAAACATCAACGCCCAGGCGGTCTATTGCAACCCTTACCAATCCCCAAATGGAAATGGAAAAATATTACCATGGATTTCGTAGTGGGATTACCCATGACTAGGAAGGGTTATGATACGGTGTGGGTCATAGTAGACCGGTTGACCAAGTCTGCACATTTCTTACCTATGCGGACTACGACCAAGGTTCCTGAGCTTGCTGAGTTGTATATGAGGGAGATTGTATGGCTACATGGAGTACCAATATCTATTGTATCAGATCGGGATCCAAAGTTCACATCACATCTATGGAAGCAAGTACAGAATGAGCTGGGTACACAATTGAATTTCAACACAACATATCATCCCCAAAATGATGGCTAGTCGGAACGCACTATCCAAATCTTAGAGGATCTTCTCAGATCATGTGTCTTAGATTTGGGAGGATCTTGGGATTACTACCTTCCATTAGCAGAGTTCACATACAATAACAGCTACCAATCAAGTATTGATATGCCACCCTATGAAGCTCTCTATGGTAGGCCATGTAGATCCCCTCTCCATTGGGATGAAGTTGGAGATAAGGAGAATGATAAAGTCTGAGGAGTTGCAACTTTATGCTGATAAGGTGTCTTTGATCAAGCAGAGGTTGAAACGGGCCCAGGATCGTCAGAAGTCATATGCATATGCACACATGCCAGACAGACCGTTCAAGGCTAGTGACTACACTTTCTTGAAGATCAGACCCATCCGTGCCATAGCCAAGAACAAAGGGAAGCTTAGTCTGAGATATGTGGGTCCTTTTGAGGTTCTGGAGTGCATTGGTGAATGTGCTTATCGACTTGCTCTTCCTCCGTAGTACAACACGATGCACACTGTTTTTCATGTATCCAATTTGAAGAATTATGTGAAGGATAATAGCGATGTGATGAATCACAAGCCTCTTAAGTTGTGGGAGAATCTCTCTTATCCAGAACATCCTACAAAGATTCTCGACTCTAGAGTCAAAGAGCTCAGGAACAAGCAGATCCAGGTGGTGAAGGTGCAGTGGAACCATCATGTGCAGAAGATGCAACCTGGGAACTACGAGTAGATATGGAGGAACATTTTCCTCACCTATTTCATCCAGTTTAATTTTGAGGATTTTTTTCTTTTAAGGTGAGTAGGATGTGATAAATTGGTTTTTCTAAACTCTTTTACATTAACTCTAAACCCTAAATCATTGAAATATTAATTGATCAATCAAAGGTTGGAATCTCGATCTCAAACTTTCACAACATGTAGGGAGTGCTATGGTGAACCCATGGTTCAAATTTCATGCCAATCCGACATTCCTAGCCCCTCCACGATTTTCATAAGTTTGTATATAGTTTTGATAAAAATTTATCATGATATCATTAATCAAGTGTATAGTTTCAAATAATTCTAGATTTGTCACATGGATTTGACATCAGCGATCCGCGACTCACTCACCCTGAGCAATTTGGACCGTCTGATGGGCACCTATGGATCCGAGAAGGATCGGACGGCCATCGAGTCATCCCCAACCTCTGGGTGACTCACGAGTCATGGCTACATCCACTATCTTTCGAAGTTGGACCACATTTCCCCTCTCCATTCCACCTCGCGAGGAACCGATTGAAGAAACGACTCCCCCTCGCCTCCATGAACTCCCCAACCTCTCACACGTCCCCTGAAGATGACCACAATTGCCCCCACGATTGCGTCGGTGAACACCCATCTCCAACCACCGCTGATCGATTTGGGCATTGGTGGCTCACTCGATCTCGTGCCTACTTAAGCACACATATAGCTTCGTCGACACCCCTTTGCTTTGCCTCACTCTCCATTTTGCCCGAAGAGAGCCCAGAAATCTCCGACCCAAGCTCACCCCTCTCCTCTCTGTCTGCAGTCACCGAGCTCACGACCTGGCCGCTCCTGTTCTCATCGCCCCAAATCAACCTTCCATCTAGCCTCGGGGAACCTCCATCTACCTCGACGGCGCCCCGAAACACCCCAATGCTACCTGCTTCTCCCCCTCAACCTCTCCTCCACCGCCAGCTGCTAAGCTCCCTCACTCCCTCGGTGGCACGATGATCCCAGGGGAGCCACGACCCGAGCCTTGGTCGTCCAGCTGGGAAAGGACCTCATGAAACTAACTCGATCATCACCCACGCACGAGGAGTAGCACAACCATTGCCTGAGCTTGTCGGAGATTGGATCTGATCACCTGTTGTGCAGTGCTGAGCAAGAAGACTGAAGTCTAATGAGCCAGTTGGACCAATAGAAGCCTCCCACACGTTGCTGACTCAGATCCACGCGGACCAACCAGGCTTTGACAAGTAAGAATCCAAAATATCCAAATCAGCATCTCTCTTCTCTTTTCTATTACGTGCCCAAAATCCTGACCGTTGGATCTGAGCATCCAACGACCCATCTTTTCCGATTCCTTTTAATTATCTCATATTTTCAATAATCGACCAATCAATGGCCTAATCTTTGGGAATTCACAATAAATAGTAGGAATGTCAGAAAAATACAAGCAAGTACTCTATTTTGTTCAAAAAAGTACGAGGATCATGATTATGACATCTGTTGACCCTAAATATGACTCATATAATTACTCATGCTCAAATATGTGTATATCGTGTTTAATTATCTAGAAAATACTCGAGCCTGATTAAATCATGAAAAGCCTATGATTACCCTCTTTTTGTATCTAGATAATTATGGAATGTTCATTTCGAATTATTGTGACTCAATTATCAATAAAGTCTAATTATCACTCTTTTTCCCTATTTGACTTACCAAAAATGAGTATCATTATTGAAAATGATCTAAAGACCATCATTTGATCTTAAAACCCTACTCTGACATGACACTATCAAATCATGGACTCAAATCCATACTCAAATGACTCATACTCTACTCTCATGCCTCTAACCAAGAAAAATGGCCTTTTATATTCTTTTAGAACTAAATGATGAATTTGTCAATATATCTAATTAATACCAAATCCCTTATAATTTCAAGAGGACAAAGATACCAGTGAGGAGCATCTTTGAACTCCCCACTTCTAAGTAGAAGGTACGCCATTACCTCTTGTTGGCTTACTATACTTTATGCTTGAGATATATAAGTATTAAAACACTTGGCATAAGATATTCAATGAAATCAATGTCTTGTATGATACTATGCTTGATTTCGATACTATGCTTGAATTTCTATATGTATAATTTCAAACACATGCAAACATAATATATTGTGTCCATCATATAAAGCACTTGGTAGTCTAGTGCATGGAAAGTGATCTCAAACTCTTTGGTAGTAGATCACATGGGTAATGATCTCAAACTCTTTGGTAGTAGATCACACTTATAATGATCTCAAACTATTTTGTGGTAGATCATAAAGGCCTAAAAACATCAAAGCCATCAGTGGAGGATGTATGAGAAATGTGATGGAAAATATTCCTAAAAGATACATGTTCACTTTAGTTAACAAACATTTGTTTAGTAATTGATTATTTGTTACGATTTCTTATTACTACTAAGTTTACTTTTATCTTTATTGCCAAGTTATGAAAAGAGGTATATTTAAAGACACGTAAGCGTACTTAGTATAATATATTTATATATTGTGCTAACGTGTACCACTTACAAATGTTTTATAGGTACCTTTTTCTTATGATGATGATGATGACTTTGCAACTCAAAATGTTGGCTCAACAAAATCAGATCTTTCATGGGGATGCTAAAGCTAAATGGGACTCTTAGTTATGTTCTTTTTCTTCTGCAAGTAGTTTTCTCATGTATTAATTTTTCTTCTATAGAACTCCTATGCCTTCGGGGCCCTATGTCATTAACTTTTAGTCTATTTATGGAAGCTACTTATTCGGTGCATTTATATATTCATGTGTTTGATCCACTCAGGGATGGGGAACTTTAACTCTATTGTACACCATATGTTGGTGCTTGAGGTGTAGAGTGGAACTAGGTTGTTAATCTATGATAGGTGGAGAGGTTGTAGCTCCCTTTTTTGTTGATTGGATGGACTTAGTTTCTAATAGAGATAAGATGTCAGGGGTGGGAGATGCTAACAAGGTGTTAGAGGTTATGCCTAAAGGTCATGGTCTTACTGGTTAGTCATCTGTTCAGTGCAGGTGTAGAGGTTTAGGCTGTGCCTGGGGGGACATCGGCAGCAAGGGGTGGGGTTCTTTTGGGTTGGTGATCTTTGCGTACCCTTAATGGAGACAACCTCGGGGGTTGTATCAAGTCATGTGTGTACGGTTGATGGTCGTCAGACTGGGTTCAAGGTTGTGTTTTTCAAGTCGCGAGTTGCCCCGCATGTTGATGAGATCTTGGATCTCTACCTGGGCCCTCGTGTCCCTAGAGATTCTTATTTTCAATGCCTCATATGAGGAAACTGGTCTAACTAATGATTCGACGAGATAGTTTATTTTCAGTAATTTGCACCAGGTTGCTCCCCACACATTTGTGACTCTAGCAGGCAGGTCTGGAGGTGTCCCCACTCTCATAGGGATCGATGTTTTGCTGCCTTCAGCATGGACAATGGCGGTAGTGATATATTTCCCTCACAACTTGCTTTCATTGCAAGTCTACTAGTCACATGATGAGGGATTACCGATTACCTAATGTAGTTGCACATGTTCAACAATCTGAGGCTGAGGTTCACTAGTACATAACTGACCTTTAGTGTCGGTTATTTAAGGCCTTTAGTGTCAGTTTCTAAGCGACACCTATGTGGGCGACACTAAAAGCACAGCCGTTACGCGTCGGTTCAAAAACCGACGCCAAAACCCTTCGTGCGCCAACGAAAACGCGCCAGCAGGGCACTATAGGCGTCAATTATTACCTAAGAAACCGACGCCATATACCTTCGCGCCACAGAAGGGCGCCAACTTGGGCACTATAGGCGTCAGTTATTAGCTAATCACCGACGCCATATAAGTCCCAACACGGCCGTACTGGACAGCACAGCTGTGGTGTCTGGTCCGCTGCCACGGCCGTGCTGGCCAGCACGGCCGTGGTGTCTGGTCCGCTGCCACGGCCGTGCTGGCCAGCATGGCCGTGGTGTTAAGGAAATAGACGTTGGTTTCTATTACAAACCGACACTGTAACTATTCAGCGTCGGTTTTATACAAATAACCGATGCCTATTTTTTTTCTGTCAGTTTGCAGACCTGCTGTATGGCTGGTCGCAGGATGAGAAACCTGCAGTTCAGTTATAAACTGCAGGTTTTACGGCATCCATTGATATCAGCCAACAACAGGCCACAAACCTACAAAATTAACAACAAAAATATTCACACATTTAGCAATGCAACCTGCAGTTCCATTTGATTTTCACATTTAGAATCATTCATGTAGATAGCAATCTGTAGTTCCATTCATTTTCACATTCACACATATAGAAACATTCATATAGCAACCAACAGTTTCATTCATTTTCACTCAGACACATGTAGAAACATCCATACATGTAGAAACATTCACACATATATTATAATTCAGAAATTCATTTACAAAATATCATTCTTTAGTCATTATTCACTATCAACATCCCAATTATATCTTAAATCCCCCACTACGTATATGGTTGTTGCCCATTCTTCTCTTACTTCATTTAATTCTCCCTTCGTATAGGGAGCATGTACATATGGTAAGGCCGTTCCTGTCGTGTGTTCAGTTTTAAACACCTGTAAAGAGAATGATGTATATATAATTAATGAGCTATAAATAAGATTGATATATTTCATATTATCTAATGATACTATATAATACCTCAGCAATACAATCGATGTTTAATGCAGCATATTTGATAATCATGTGCATAAATCACATCACATAGTATCCACATGCCCATCCGTTGTCTTGTGTAGGACACTATAAATTCAAACATACAAAATATTAAAAAATACAACTAATTAAGCACTGTTCACATAAATAATATATACATATATTGCAGTCGGGAACTTACTTTCACGTTCTTCCAAATAATTGGCTGGTTCTTTTTCGTGGGGACCTTTCCTCCAACCTTTTTGAACTCATCAAAACCCCTACATGTTAATGTAACACATTACATTGCATAATTAAATAGTAATGTAATAACATATGTTAACGGATATGAAAATGAAATATTTCTCACCGGAATAATGCCATTTTCATTATGTGTCCATATTTTGTATTCAATATACTCCCCTTAGGATCTAGATAATAGACAGTGAACGTCTCGGGGACAATAACCAGTAACTCCCAATGCATACCACTAGAGGTAAAAAAGTTAAAAATTAATAACTCAAAATCCACAATAAAAATGTAATTTTCTTAAGTCCAAATTATAATAAGCAAAGTAAACTTACTCTACATTGAATGGAGCCATTATCATCGTCTTCGTTTTTTGAGCAAAATTTGAAAAAGCCTCACAACAGTATTGTTGAACTGACGGAGGGTCTTTAGCTACTAGACTAATCAAAGATGGAATCAAAAATCCTACATGTTCGAATGCAAAATCTGCACATATCTTGTCTAAGTAGCTGCAAAATATGTATTAATTACGCATGCATTAATAAATAAGAAACTAGATCACCAGAATAAGTAAAGGTATATGGATGTATAAAGAAGATCTCACCTTATCCATAGCTCTATCATAGATGTATTTAGCCAATCATATCGAAACAACTCTAAAATATCTTGTATAAATAGTTTGCTTTTGTATGATTGACCTACAGCATCTAAATCTATAGAAACAGTTATAGGGCAATTTATATCATGTTCGCCTAACCATATTGCCATACCCCTACAGTTAGGACCTAATGGGACAGTTAGGTCCTATGGAACCCAACTGGGTAATGTAGGAGGTGGAAGTGGATGCCTAGATGTTGTGGGTGTCTTCTTTTTAACCTGTATATATATATAATAATTTCAGATCAACTGACATCATATACACACACTAACAATTTAACATAATGTAAATTTACCATACAATTTCAGTAAAGATGACATCCGCTTTTAGCCACAATATCACTCCGCCTAGTGCCTCACCAAGTGTTTCACAATCTGGGTGGGCATATGGCAATGGAAGATCCATCCACTTGGGGAATATATGTACCAGGCTCACACGAATCCAACCAGCTGGTAATGGAGACCCGTGAAACAGTTCCCCTGGTAGGGATGGGTAAGCCGACGCCTCTGCAACGACATATTCATTAACTTTTAGACGACATGGCTTCAACCTCTACAAATTTTTGTGTAAAGAATGTTATATACATATATACATATCATCTTGAAAACATATCATCTTGAAGTAAAAAACTAGTTACTATGTCATAAAAATACTTACAGTAGATGTGCTAGTTGGTGGGTCTATAGGATTACTCCCAACCTCTGTAGTAGGAGTAAAGCGGGATGCTATGATAGGTACTGTCTGCTGAGTGGCAGTCTGAGATGTCTGCCACTTTTTCAGTGCTTCTTCCAGTTTCCTATCAACTAGCTTATCTACCTATACATGGATAAAAGAAATGTTAGCTTCTAATTATTGAATTCTCTTTTTACAGTAACATTATAAAGAAAGAATATGTTACCTCTTCTTGTGAAAGTCCTACTTTTGGGACATGTTTGCGTTGGGATGGCCCAAAAAAAGATTTTATGCCCACACCAACGCCTGCAACCCTAACACGTCCAGGATGCTCTGGGTTACCCAGAGCAACTGTCAATTCATCCCTTGTGCCCTCAGGGATGAACTTGCCTTGTTTCCTCAGCTCGTGCAGCTCCCGCTAATCGCCAAAACAAAAATTTGTAATTAAGTAAACACCACAAATAATCAATATTTGAATGATTGTTGTAAGAGTTGTATTTTACCATTTTTGCAGCCGCCTCAGTAGTTGCGGGCTTCCTTATTTCTCCCTTCTTAGTTTGCCTCCCAGCTATCCAGATATCATGGCGAGGCAGAGGTGTGCTACCTACAGTGGAGGACTCTTGAGTAGCAGCAGACTGAGCAGTAGCCTCAGACTGTAGTCTTTGGCGAATGCCTACATACCTCTTTGGACCCATTGTGTGGTCATGCACATTCAGTGCACGCCTTGATCTTTGTGCCTCACTAAGGGCCTAGTTAGTATGCACATTAATGATTTGGTTAGTAACAGTAAATGTTAATCTTGAATAGGTGAATACAACATATATTAATGAGATTGGGACTGACGCCTAATACCTTGAATTCATCCGTTTGTCTTGAAGCAACAAATGCGTCCCATTCTTCTTTGTCCAGGAAGTTCCACTGTTCAGTGGCTGTCTTCTTCCTCTTGTCAGCTTCTTTTATGTATTCTCGGGTGAGATTTGTCCTATAGTTCCTTAGGACTCTCCCACAGCGTTGCATCACGTATTTACGATGCAACTTTTCATCCAATTCAAATATACTCTGCAAATTAGAATTTCTATTAACTAGTATCCAAAAAATTAGTAATATACAAAATATAATTGCAAAGTAATAATAACTCATGCATAAATTCCTCCATATTACGTCTTTCTTCTCCTTAGAAACTTTATGCCAAGAATCTATTATACAACCGCAATGGCTGCGAGTAACATACCCAAGATATGAAACAAATGAATTGTGATTCACACCAGATGCATTTCCTACATTATCAAAATCCACAACAAGTTTGGGTCCATTGCCCTTTTGCGCTATTAACTTCTTCATCATAGTGATGCCCCTTCTCCTGTCAACTTTTTGGTGTTGCTGATCAAGTGCCTCAAGTGCTTCAGATGGTACATGTGCATCATCAACCTAAAATTTGACAAAATAAACACATTTACAAGATATAACTATAAATGGACATATAGATATAAATATATGATATATTTATAAAACTTACATTGTGAGGCGGCGCATTGATGTCGTCACCCTCACAGTAATCATCAGCACGGTCATCAGGAGAATGCTCAGCCATATGAAAATTCACATTCACATTGTAAAGTTTACATTGTAAAGTAATTCAAATTGTAAAGCTCACATTGTAAAGTTCACGTTCACATTGTATTGTAATTCACATTGTAAAGTTCACATTATAAAGTAATTCACATTGTAAAATTCACATTGTAAAGTTCACATTCACATTGTAAAGTTCACATTATAAAGTAATTCACATTGTAAAATTCACATTGTAAAGTTCACATTCACATTGTAAAGTTCACATTCAGAAAAATAAAACATATAAAAAAACATTGTATAAACATGCCTCTAATATTGCGATTTTTTTTCAATTAACAATCCTTCATTGTGATCTCCGCACACATACAAGTCATCATTAGCTTCAATATTTGCTGGTGTTGGCAACCCAACTGATAATGGACTGGAGTCATCATACTTATCATAGTACTGTTCTTCATCTATAGGATCTTCAATGAACTGTCTTTTACCATGAAGAACAACCGACCATTTATCATTTGCAGGATCATCGATATAAAATACTTGTTTCACATGTGATGCCAATATGAATGGTTCATCCTTCTCGCCAATCTTTTCAAAGTTCACTAAAGTGAAACCCAATTCATCCACTATAACTTCTTTGGTGTTATCAACCCAATTACATTTGAAGAGTGGAATTCTGAAATCTATGTAGTCAAACTCCCATATGTCTTCAATGTCACCGTAATATGACATTTTAGCTTCACGTGGACTCTTATCCTTTGCACTTGCAAAAAACATAGTCGATGCTTGTAGGGTGACCCCACTATTTTGGAAGACACTCTTATCATCTTGGCGCTTAGTGTAATATGTGAATCCATTAATGTCATACCCTTCATAAGACATAACAGTCAATTTTGGTTTAAAGGTGAGGCATTTGATAGTTTCAGTAATATCATCTAGTGTTTGAGATAGTTGATGTAAGACTTTATTTTCAAACCACTTAATAAATGTCTTGTTATGCTCTCTAGCAAGCCACATTGTATTGGCTCGAGGATATTGTCTCTTGATGAAATTAGTATGTTCCTCGATATAAACGTTCACTTCGTCCATGTTGTGTAAAATATACAAGTGACCTTGTTCCAACTGCTCACGACTGATTACTTTCACACATGATCCCAAAATTCCTTTGCCAAATTGCTCGTCAATATTCTTGTCATTATCAGGAGTGTCATTACCACTGAGAAAGTCATTGCAAAAATCCATAACCTCTCTCGCCACATAACCTCTGATAATACTCCCTTTAGGCCGATAACGGTTTCAAACATCACTTTTAAAAATGCTCATGTATTGTTCAAAGGGATACATCCAATGCAAGAAAACTGGTCACAACATTTTCACTTCCCTAGTCAAGTGGACAAAAAGATGTACCATGATATCAAAGAACGACGGAGGAAAATACATCTCAAGCTGACATAGGGTAACAACCACTTCTCTTTGCAATTTATTGAGAGTATCAGGGTCAATAACTTTGCTGCACAGACTGTTGAAAAAGAAACAAAGTCTGGTGATTGCAAACCTTACATGCTTCGGCAATATAGATCTAATTTCCACAGGCAATATTTGTTGCATTAGAGTGTGACAATCATGAGATTTAAGACCTATCAACTTCAGATATTTCATTGATACCAATCTACGGATGTTTGATGAGTAACCCTGTGGCACCTTAACATTTACCAAACATTCACAAAAAGCTTTCTTCTCCTTTCTAGACAATGTGTAACAAGCGGGAGGTAAGTATGTTCTCTGATTTCCCATTTCACGAAATTATGTTAATTCTGACCTTATTCCCATTTCACGTAGGTCCAGTCTGGATTTTATCCCATCTTTAGTCTTACCTAGTATATTCAACAAAGTACCGATGACACTATCATAGACATTTTTCTCAACGTGCATGACATCGATACAATGCATGACTGTCAAAGAACTCCAATAAGGAAGATCCCAAAATATTGACTTCTTCTTGAATAAAGATTTGTCACTCTGTGTGGCCATAGTACATTGTGATCTCTTACCAAATTCATTGACAAAGTCTTTTACTCTTTCATAAACAACCTCCCCTGGTATAGGTTTAGGTGCACTTTGTTCCTCATTCAATCCATTGAATGCTTTGCGCTTCCTACGATACGGATGGAATTTTGGAAGAAACCTTCGATGACCGAGATATATAGTCTTACCGCCATGTTTTAGTCTTGTTGAATCAGTGTTCTCTTCACATATAGGACACGCTTTAGCTCCTTTGACACTATATCCAGACAATTCCCATATGTTGGAAAGTCATTAATAGTGCAAAACAACATAGCATGCAAACGAAATGTCTCTCTTTGTGAAGCATCATAGGCCATCACACCTTCACCCCAGAGTTTCTTTAAGTCATCAATCAAAGGTTCAAGATAAACATCGATGTCATTTCCAGGTTGTTTAGGGCCCGATATCAACAACGACAGCATTACATACTTATTTTTCATACACAGCCAGGGAGGAAGATTGTATATAATAAGCATGACTGGCCAAGTGCTATGTTGGCTGTTCAATGTCCCGTACGGATTCATTCCGTCTGTACAAAGCCCAAGTCTTAGATTCCTGACTTCTTCACCAAATTCAGGGTACAATAGATAAATCTTCTTCCACTGTGGGGAATCAGACGCATGTCGTAGGATCCCATCGTTATTTTTCTTAGCATCTGCATGCCACCTCAAATTCTTCGCATCTATCGGATTGGAAAACAAGCATTGAAACCGTGATATTATAGGTAGATACCAAATCACCTTGGCAGGAGAACCAGTTTTCGACTCCCCTGAAGTCGTCAATTTATACCGTGACGCACCACATTTTGGACAATCTTTCAAATCCGCATAGTCCTTTTGAAATAATACACAATCATTCGGGCATGCGTGTATCTTCTTGGCATCCATTCTCATTGGGCACAACAATTTCTTTACCTGGTATGTTGAGATTGGCAGCTCGTTTCCTTCAGGAAGCATTTCTTTCAACAAAGACAACAATGACGTGAAGCTTTTGTCGCTCCATCTATTGTTAGCTTTCAGCTTATACAATCTCAACACAGCGCTAAGCTTCGTAAACTTAGTACAACCTGTGTATAACGACATCTCAGCATCATGCACAATGTTTCTAAAAATGGGAGGTGGATCGGTGTGCTCTATTCCACAACTATTCAGCATCGCATCAACGATGTCTACTGGAACTGGTTCATTCACATCTACGTCATCGTAGGCAATTTCTTCTTCCACACAAGCACTGCTATCGACATCCACTGGTTTCGGGATTGAAATCTCTCCATGCCAGTGCCATTCTATATAGCCTTGTATAATCCCATTGCACATGACATGACTTTTGATTTCGTCACCAGTGTTGACTTTCAAGTTGTTACTGCAATGCCTACATGGACAGTAGAACCTATCTCCAGGTTGTTTCCTATGTTCCTCGGCAAATCTAATAAACTGGTCAAGACCAGAAATAAACTCTGGGGTGCAGCGATTGCGAATGGACATCCATGATCTATCCATTCTATGGTCAAAGAGAAAAAAAGTATATATTACAACAAGATTAGGGTCTAGGGTTAACAAATACATGTGATGTCATTATTATATATAATAAATGTGTACCACCTATCCCATTCTTGAACACATAATCTCACTAGTAAGTGTATAATGTGTATTGGGTTTTCAAGAAAATTTCGGCAGCATTTCCCCGATGTTCTCCAAGTACATATGTACTTAGAGAACAAACGGGGAAATGCTGCCGAAATTTTCTTGAAAACCCAATACACATTATACACTTACATCCTAAGCGAGATTAGGTGTTCAAGAACAGTCCCAAACCGGGGACTATCCAAGATTTACTCCTAATGAGTAAATCTTGGACGGGTTTCTAGGCCAACAAATAATGTCTTGTCATTCTTATACCTAAAATCCTAGTTGTCATTCAAAGCATGTCACATGTGTGCATTACAATTCATCATTAAGCAAGAAGGGTGATTAGGATTCTCACGAAGAACGGGTTTTGATTTTCTATACAATTTTATAAAAAATGCACATGTATGCATATATATACTATACTTTTTGGAACCTTTATACATATATGAACACCCTAAATAACCATACTAAACACCCAAATACTTTATAACACAAATATAAAACAATGATTATAGCTAAACTATTAAACAATAGACTTGTCACACATAAAACACCTTATACAACTATAAAACAAAAAAGTATTAAGATATGCATGATATAATAACTATTTTGCATCACATTACAGCAGACTTATCATTGATACCTTACTAACTTATTGCTACATTTACATATCATCACTTGATAAAAAATTACAGCAGTACATTTAACCAAAGTATGCATTCTAAAATCTATGTCATGATTAGTTACATGTAATTTACTTGGATATACAGCAATACCCGATTACTATGTCTTACATATAAAGTATGCATATTAAATTAACTAAGGCTTATCATAGAACATGTATTATATATAAGTTCAATATATTACAGTCAATAATTATTTTACTTTCAAAAATTACTTAATGTTACAGGCTTGCAGCTCTAATATAAAGAGTGATCAACTAAGGCATTGCCATAGATCAGTGTATATGAGTTATTTATCAAGTTACCAATAAGTAAATAACTTAAAAAAATAATAAAAAAATGCCCAGCAGTAGCCTGGGTAGCACGGCTGTGTGGTCGGCCAACACAGCCACGGCCATGCCAGCCCACACGGCTGTGGTTGTTGTTGGTAAGGAGAGGGAGAAGAAAGAAGAAGAGCAGGGCGGAGTAGAGGAAGCAGGAAGAAGGCCGTGGTTGCCTTGACACCGCCCAACCAGCCGTCGGAGCAGAGGAAGAAGGAAGAAGGCAGGGCGGGCATACCTTGAGGGCAGAGGAGAGCAGCGGCCGGAGCAAGGCGAGGAGCGGAAGCGGAAGGGAGAGCAGCAGGAGTGGCGGCGAGGGCACGGAGCAGCGGCGAGGGCACGGAGCAGGAGCACGGCCACCGGTGAGCACAGAGGGCAGGAGTAGGAGCACGGCCGCCGGTGAGCACGGAGCAGTGGTGAGGGCAGGAGCAGGAGCAGCGGCGAGGGCAGGAGCAGCGGCGAGGGCAGGAGTAGGAGCATGGCGGGCGCGAGCACGGAGCAACGACCGGCGGGGGTGAGCAAGAAAATCGCCGGACCTAACTGAAATCGGGAATGAAACAGGGAAAGGGGAAGAGTCGCTCGCGCTGGTGAGCTATTAAGTTGACAATAAGCGTCGATTATTCAAAATAACCGACAACTAAACCAAAAGTGTCAGTTCTTTTCCAACAACCGACGCCTATACTAGATTATAGTCGTCATTTTTTAACTAAAAGACAACCGACAACTATTCCTGTCCCGCGAATAACCTTTAGTCGTCGGTTATGCATTTACGAACCGACGCCATATGTCAAATTTTGGTGGTAATTTTTTCGCTGGAATTTTGGTTTTGGCGGTTGATTTTAGGTGTCGTTTTTTTATTAATTAACCGACACTTAATAAAAGTGGTACCCGTGTCTGGTCGACCTTCATAGATTGGATGTCGGTTTATGTTATCAACCGACACTGTAGAGTTTAGGTGTCGGTTTATGTATACAACCAACACCTTGAAAAGTGACTTTATAAGCCATTTATGTAGTAGTGGTTCTATCAACAACCGAGTATGTGGTCTTTCATGGGGTTCTCGGTGGTGCCAAGGCCAGTTTTGTTGTGAGATGGGTACCCGATTCAGCTCGTGCATGATGACGTCTGAGATACGATGCCTCAATGATTTCTTAGCGCCTCAGTGGGGGTGATGCCTACCCAGGCTCATGGCCTCGAGTGCTGATGGATATTCCAACCACTCATTGTTTGAGGTGGTGGTTAGCAACCCTGATAGTTATGGATATGCAAGCGAGGTAGATGATGATTATGACTTGGTTGGTTATTTAGGTAGCTTCAGTGGTAGGAATGGTGAAGGATGGTTATCATGTGAAGCTTCTTAGGTGTGTGTCTATTTTTTTTTGAGGTTTGAATGGATGATTAGTTATGTTGTTTGGGTTTGTTTTTACCTTGGAATGGTTTTGATGGTAAGTGGTCTTTCTATTCCATCTTATGCGTTGGTCGATGGTGGTCTTTTGTAATCTGGATGACATCACTTTGCTTGATTGAGGGACAAGATGATTATGATTGACCTCAACTTAACACTATATATATATATATATATATATATATATATAAACATAAAACTAGATGGATGGATAACTAACCTAGTTACCCGACTCTGGTAGAATATATATATATATATATATATATATATATATATATATATATATATATATATATATATATGGGCATATATTCACTACCCATGCAGATAACTAAATTTAGTTACTCGTGGATCTATTTTGTAATAGAAAGATACCTATGTGTAATGAGACAGACAACATTTGTAATGAGATGACCACATTTGTAATACAAGAACTCATTTTGTATTACATGTCTAATTATAATAAAATGATATTTATGACAACAATTTCCGTTGTAATACAAAACAAGTGTTTCTATTACAAATTTGGTCATCTCATTACAAACGTTGTTTGTCTCATTACAAATATGTATCTTCCCATTACAAAACAGATGCATCGGTAACTAAGGTTAGTTACCCATGCAAGTAGTGAATGAATGGCCTATATATATATATATACATATATATATAAATATATATATATATACATATATATATCTATATATATATAGATATAGTCAGGCTAGAATACACTCAAGTAGTTTTTCATGATGCAATATTTTTTTCAAAAATCTAATATGTTGATCTTCTTAAACATGTTGTGAATAGCTCATTCGCAAAATTTGAGCACATTTGGACATTTATAGGTCATGTTATTAAGACCACAAAAATTATGCATTTTAAACTAATTTCGCGCATCGATTTTGTTGCCCTTGGATGAGAGACTTACATCTCGTCCAAATGGGCTCAAAATTTGGATGTATCCAAGTTATAATATGACGGTGAAGATCAATGGTTTACATTTTGCAAAAAATAGTCTTGATATGCAAATACACTTGAGTGTATTCTAGACTGATTATATATATATATATATAATATGTATTGAATTAATGATATATATATATATATATATATATATATATATATATATTATATGCCATTCATTCGCTACCCGCATGGGTAACTAACCTTATTACCTGTGGATCTCTTTTGTAATAGAAAGGTACCTATTTGTAATGAGACAGACAATATTTGTAATGAGATGACCAAATTTATAATACAAACACTCATTTTGTATTACAACATAAATTACTGTCATAAATATCATTTATTCTGTAATAAGGTGTGTAATACAAAATGAGTGTTTGTATTACAAATTTGGTCATCTCATTTCTAACGTTGCCTATCTCTACAAAAAGGTACATTTATATTACAAAATAGATCCACGGGTAACTAAAGTTCGTTACCTGCACGGGTAGTGAATATATACCCATATATATATATATATATATATATATATATATATATATATATATATATATATATATACACACACACACACATACACACACTTAATATAGATAAATTAATAATATGCTTCTATGCTAGTTCCAGCTACATACCATTCCTACTTATGTCTCTAAGTAAAAAAGTTAAGTACTGTAGGCATTGTAGGTCATCTGAAAGAGAAACAAACTAAACTAAGTATGTAAGTTATAACTTCTTCAATGTCGTCTATTGCAATACTTTTCCCATTTAGATATCCACTAAATATCCCTTTTTGTCCAATGAAACAATAGAAAAGGTGAAAGAACATTGGATGTACTAGACATAGATTAATTATCGTCATACTCTCCTTCCCCAAGCCAAATCAAGAATAGCAAGATGTTGATTCTGTAGGTGAAATCAAGACTAAAGGAAGTTGATTCAGGTTCAATGGCGAGGGAAAAGTTAGAAGTATCACATTTGGCAATAGATGATCATATGATGCGGTTATCCCTAATTTCTTGAAGCACTCATAATGAAAATTAGATCTGAAACTTGCATCCAATCACAAATTAGTTTGTACTTGTGTTTTAGAAAAACTATAGGCTATTTAGAATCGTCAAAACTAAGTCATCATCACGAATTGAAGAACCTGCGAGGGAATTCTCTATTGGAAAGAGCAGTTGCTTTATGAGAAAAAATATAGATATTTCTTCCACATAGAAATTGAGGAACACGATAGGAATATCGACAACGAATAAAAATTAATCCAATTGATTATGCAAAGTCAAATATTTTTTTATATAACATATTTGATGAGCTTAATATGATAAGATATTTCAAGTAACGAATACTTCTATAGTTTGCATCTTTCACTTCAATATTTTGCCTATTAAATGCTTAGATACTACCGTACAAAAAGATCCAGTCAAAGGATTCCATAAAACTTTGTTGTTGACCGGTGTATGAATTACTATTTGTAGTCTAAGGATGAAATGCAGACACATGTGGTCAATGAACTGAAAGTCATACCTAGTGTTATTTCATAGGAGCAATGAGAGAGACAAAAAAGTTAGTAATAACCAAATGTGCTAGTGATAGTCAATCGCCGTTTCATTCATGTGCGTGGGGTTGAGAAGATTGTATCACATGATGGACGGGGCTGAGAAATAAATTGCTAGATATGTTTTGAGTTTTGTGTTAAAATTCAGTTCAAACGTGCCATAAGATGAAGTTCTACAGTGATTGTATCGCTTGGTTTCTAGATTAAGTTTCGTTCATGGTAACATCGGAGAGTTAGGATAAAGGCCAGTCGCCATGAAATGCTAATATCATTCTCAGCAAATTTCTGATGCCTAGCAAAAGAAAATTTATAAAGTTGGATCGAAAAGATTTGACTAAGCGCAATCAACTATAATACAGCAGTCGAGCATAACAGCAACAAAAAACGCCTCAATCCCTGCTACAGAGTTAGTGAACTCCACGGAAAAACCAAACCACATGAATCCACGTCACGCGTACCTCGATCACTCTTACGCCCGGAGCATATAATAGTGTTTCTGCACCTAGCGGAATTACAGCGACAGGAAAAGTAAGTTAAAACCCCAAAAAGGTTGAGGTGAACTGATAGGCGTGGATGGTTGTTTAAGCTTTTGGGTGTTGAATAAGTTCAAAAGTTAAAACCCCAAAAAGGTTGAGGTGAACCGATAGGCGTGGATGGTTGTTTAAGCTTTTGGGGGTTGAATAAGTTCAAAAGAATATATATAGATAAGGAATCGCATCAGGTGGGGTACGAGCGAGAATTGTGGGAGCTCTCATCTTTCCAGTTTCTTTTGTTTGAAGGCAAACAAGGAAACTCACGCCTCTATCTTAGGGCCTATTTGGTTGGGTTGAAAACCAACTTACGTTGATTTTCCAATAGTTTTGGAACTACAAGCGTTTGGTTGGACAGGGTAGCAACACACATTGGATGATATATTGCCCTCTACATGCTTGATGAAATGTCTTAGCCAATCTTGTATTTCTCATTTACCTTACCTCGTTGTATATTACTTGGGCTTCAAGTAGTGGTCCAGGCCCGGGTTGTATATATACACTCTGCTGTAATACAAAGAAACGCATGATGTGAGCCTTGCCAAAGACACTCGAGAGATTTCCTCTTTGAATAGAACAATGCTCTTCATCTTTCTCGCCTCTCTCTTCCTCTCAATTTCTCTATCTCAATCCCTTTCAATCCTAGATCTAGGGTTTCATCTTCTAAACCTATTTTGGTATCAGAGCATCACTTCCTCCATCATCGAGTATGTCTTCTTCCTCAGTTACTGGATCATAATCGACAACAGGAGCATCCAAGTATCCATATCCTACCGGCATCAACGTTTCCAACTTTGTTTCCTTGAAGCTGACTAGTTCCAATTACTTGTATTGGGAAGTTCAAGTTCGCACATTGATCGAGAGAAACTCTCTTGAGTCCTTCATCAATGGAACCGAGAAGCCACTAGAGAAGATTGTCATAGATGAGGAAGACATGATCACTTCTAATCCCAACTATAAGTTGTGGATGAGGACCGATAGATTGATCAAAGGCTGGATAATTGGAACTGTAACCGAGGAAGTACTCTGAGTGGTGGTAGGTTTATCTACATTAGCTTAGATCTGGACAACTCTCGCCAAGAACTTCTGTGAGTCTACTCAGTCTAGGAGCTTTGAGTTAACTACATGACTACGGAGAATTCAAAAAGGGAACAAAGCTGTGGTTGAGTACCTGCGAGAGTTTAAACTCATCTGCGATTAGCTTCATGCTATTGGTAAGCCTCTGCCTGACGATGACAAAGTCTATTTTCTTCTCAGTGGACTTGGATCTGATTTTGAAACATTTACTATATCTATGATGAGGCCTCCTCTTCCCTCCTATGATGAAGTTGTCTCTCAACTGAAACATCACGATATGTGTAGATCTTGCTGTGGATCCTTCTATGATCCTAACTGGGTTTTCTTGGAAAACGGTCAAGCTTTGGACCTAGAAACCCTAGAAGAGGGAACTATAGGATGAGTAATCCATCCATCCAGCATACAACTCCAATCTCATCCTTCTCAGAGTCAGACCTCCAAATCAATTTTCATCTCAAGGGTGTGGATTCAATCAAAGTAGCACGCCTCCTCCTGGAAGCTTCGACAACTCCTTTCATCCTCCTGTATTCTGTCAGATCTGTGGAAAGCAAGGTCACGAAGATTATCACTATTGGCATCATTTTGACAACTCATACCAGAGTCCTGAGATTGCTAGGACTCTCATAGAACATGCTATTACTGAACAGGAAAAGGCCATGGCTGCTATGCAGATATCTGAACCAAACACCTTCAACATGATCGAGTGGCAAGATGACTTTGGTGCTACTAATCACATTGCTCAGAGTGTAGATATTCTTAGTAATGTTATTTCCTATAAGGGATATGATTTTTATAATGATCAAATATGGTACCTACCTTCCTATCACTTATACAGGTACATCTCATATCATACAAGGTCATGATATACCTCTCTTGAGAGTCCTGGTTGTCCCTTCAATAAAGAACTTGCTATCTGTAGCATAGTTGACCCATGATGTTCCTTGTTACTTCATTTTCTTTAGATACTTATTTCTCATACAACATTTGTAGACACACACAACCCTGGCTCAGGGGGTACAGAAAGACGGGATGTACTGGATCACCTCTGGTATGCATAAAGCTCTTCTATCAATCAGAGGTTCCACCACTACTTCTCTAACCTGGTACAGATGGCTCGGTCATACTCACAGAGAAGTAAAAAAACATTAAGAAGATGGCAAGTTAATCAGTTCGTCAAATAAGCAGTTAGATTTCTGCATTACTTGTTAATTAGGCAAAATTCATAGATTACCTTTTTCAAATAACCATGGTAAATGTCATGTTCCATTTGGACAAGTTTATTTTGATTTTTGGGGAAAATCTCATGTAATGTCTAAACATGGATTTCACTACTATGCCTTATTAGTTGATGAATGTATTGGTTTCTCTTGGTTTTATCCTCCGAAATCTAAGTATGGTTTCTTTAGTCAATTCGTCCTTTTTGTCAATCAGTTTCACACCAAGATTCAAGTGCTTATGACTGATGGGGAGGTGAGTTTGTAAATCACAAAATGCATGATTTCCTGTCTTCAAATGGCATTGTTCATCAGCTTTCTTTCCTGCACACTCATGAACATGTTGGATTGGTAGAGAGGAAACACATGCATGTCGTGGAACTAGGCTTGACAATGCTACTTGATGCCAAAGTTCCTCTTTCTTATTGTCCTGAAGCATTTTCCTCGGCAAATTATATCATTAATCATCTACCATCAAAAATGCATGATCATGTATCTCCTCTATTCAGGTTATATGCAAAAGTTCCTGATTATGACATGTGATAAAACCAAATTTTGTGATGTTTTTGGCCCTTATTTTATTATCAAAACTGCCCTTTTTAACTGTTTTCCTCTCTTTTTATATGTACTTTTGCAATAACAAGCCACGCTACGCTCTTAACTCAATACTTCTATCTTTTGCAGAGTTTTCCTCCATTTTTGACTCATTTATCAGTAATAAGGCTCGTCCCGGCCCACGAGCTTGTTCTGCCTACATCGGCCTCCTTACCAACCGGCCGACCGATACGCGCACTGCCCGATAGGGCAGCGCGATACACTGACGCACGACACGAAGATGCCATGCAAGAAGGAACTAACGGGTGATACGCCTCTTACCCGACAGGGAGCCGGGCTCGCCACGACAACTTAAGCGTGTCACGCGATACAAGACACCCACCGGCAGGCGCCGTTCGTCACGATGACCTACAACCAACATCTTTTGTGCCCGGCGATATTGATATCGGCCATCCACCGACTCCGCGATAATAAGTGAAGGACACGTGGCGTCCGGAGCACCATAACTACCTCCAACCGCTGCCTATAAATATCATCTACAGGACTCCGATGGGACGGGTTAGAACCCTACGCAAGCCAACTCAGGAAAGCTGCAAGAGCTAGTGTATCATGCCTCAGAGGTTGTGTCGGGCGATTCTAGGTGAGCACTTCCCCATCCCGAGAGGGAGGGAATGGTTCACTTAGGGCCGTGCCGGGCACCACTGCAGGCCGATATCGGCCGACAAAGATACCCGATATAAGTGACCGATAATTAAGCGACACTCTAAGCCCGACACAATACCGAACCCCGATATGTATTGCCTGTCACGGCGTGTCGCCCGAGAGGGTGCCGCCCGACATGAACGTATCAGGCCAGGGCGCCTCGCACGATACCATCCGCCTGTCATGAGCATGTCGCCTGAGAGGGCGTACCGCCCGACATGATTGTATCGGGCAAGGCTCCTATCCGATATCGGGCCGGAGGGTCAGTTATTGTTTGTTGTCCTTCTAAATCAAGAAGGAGACACTTATCTTACTTATTTCAGTCATTTATTTCCTTCATTTATGCAATGTAATCATACCCTTATTTGTTAATGGAATTAGAAGAGTTTTAATTATCTGCTGCTCTAAGCTTGGTATCCTTTGCTGGATGATTGCTATGTTTAACATCTAAACTCTAGCTTGTACGCTTGGATCGCATTTCAATTAGATACCAAATCGTATTTTCCCGTTGCAATAGCCTTGAGAGAGGTGTTGTGGCTCTAGTGTTTGGTCTGATACTGGAGTACGAGAGTGCCCAGGATCGGAGTTGCTTTGGTAACCTTTCCACTCTAACTTAAGCCCGGAAACCTCGAGAGGGGTGTTGATGCTTGGTTAGGGGTACCCGCTTCGAGAGGAGGGGTACAGGATGTTTCTGATGCTGCTTGTTTTACCAAAGTTTTCTCCTTCGTACCTTGTTGTAGCATTAGTATAATCTCTCTATTTCTGTTGCACGAAAACTCCTAAAAACTGATAAATGCTTAAAACCTTAATTTTTCCTGGTAGCTCCATTTGGAGATATAATTCTTTTGTCTGACCAATCTTATCCTGCTGTTCTCTGGGGGAACCTTACCATCTCTTTACCCTTGCCGGAGTGTAACGTGTCGATTTAGAATTCTCAACACTACCACCTTTATCCCTGTGTTCGACCCCGTAAGCAAAGTTGCGGGGGCCTAGAAGGTTTCGGGTTATAAATGTAAAAGTCGGACTACTTCAAATCCGCCTCCAATTTTAGGACGCACGATTTAGGCCGGTCAACATGTTGTGTGTATTTGGATGTCTATGCTTTCCCTATCTTTGATACTTCAATAAACATAAATTACAACCACGCTCCTTACCTTGTGTTTTTCTGGGATATAGTGATACTTACAAAGGATATAGATGTCTGAATGTCTCAACTAACCACATATTTTTCTCTCGTCATGTGGTTCTTAAATGAAAATGTGTTTTACTTTAAAGAAAACATTCCACAGAATATTGCTCTGGGCAAACTTTCCATTTTTTCTAACTTTATTGTTGCATCAGATGTATCCTCAGATAGTACTGACTCATTACATCTTGCGACTGTAATAAGTAGTGATTATACTGCTGATGTTAATGTACTTCTAAATGTTGCATCTATTGATTCCTATAGTTCTGACCCGCCTACAACTATAACTTGATTGAGTTCAGTGTCTATTTCTAACCGTCAACCCGTTGTTCCCTATGAAAGAACTCAACCAGGCTCTTCTCACGATCTTTCTACTCCTATTACAAGTAATTCTAATGGAAATCAACCTGTACAAGCTCTAGACTTTGTGGAAGTCATGTCCTCTATTCTGCCTACTAATAACACCAGTACATATATTATTAGTCTGCCTTTTCTACAGCAGCTAGGTGTCTCCAAGCCAAGTTAGAATGTACATCCTATGATCACCAGATCTAAAGTGCACCTTCTAAACCACACTTCTTGATACTCGATGACTGTACAAGCTATTCCTGAGATACCTCACTCCATCAAGGGTGCTTTAAAATTCCATCACTGGGTCTAGGCTATGAAAGATGAACTTACTGCACTAGAACAAAATTCTACCTGGACTCTAGTTCCTCACCCCTCTCATGGTCATGTTGTCGACTCTAAGTGGGTCTTTAAATCTAAACTAAAATCTGATGGTACTTTAGAAATGCTCAAAGCACGTCTGGTGGCCAAGGGATACAGTCAAGAAGAAGGTGTTGACTACATTAAGACGTATGGTTCAGTTGTGAAGGCTACCACTATTCATGTGGTTTTCACTCTGGTTACCTTTACATGGAAGCTAGTACAAATTGACATCTGCAATGCCTTTCTAGATGGTGATCTATTAGATCCAGTGTTTCTTGAACAACCTCCTAGGTTTACTAACATGTCCTATCCCAACCACGTTTGCAAGCTTAATAAGGCTCTCTATGGCCTTAAACAAGCTCCAAGATCATGGTTCAACAAACTCAGTGATTTCTTTCTCGGGTTTGGTTTCTTTTGCAACAATGTTGATCCCTCTCTCTTTATATATTACCATCAATAGGATGTCATCTACTTGCTTCTCTATTTTGATGACATTATTCTCACAGGTAACAACACGGCACTTCTCAATCATTTCCAGTAGGCTCTTAGTGATACTTTTAATCATCGTGATCTTGGTACATTGACCTACTTTCTGGGCATCCAAGTTTCTACATCTGTGTCTGGACTTCTACTCATATAGGAGAAATACATTGTAGATGTTCTTCGACAAGCTGATATGAGCGACCACAAACCATCTTCAACACCAATAGCTCTTAACTTTCACAAAATTTCTGACTCTCCCAATTTTTAGGATGCTCAACTCTACAGATGGCTGGTTGGTTGCTTACAACATATAACCATCACTAGACCTGATATCGCGTATGCAGTAAATACTGCTTGTCAGTTTCTTGCTTCACCAACTCCACATCACTTTCTTCTTGTTAAAAAAATCCTCTATTACTTAAAGGGCTCACTCTCTACTAGCCTATGTATTCAACCAGCTACGTCTCTTACTCTCACTACTTTCAGTGATTCTGATTAGGCAGGATGTTCCTCTATCAGACGCTCCACAATTGGCTTCCACATCTTTCTAGGCACCACTTGTATCTCATGGAATGCCAAGAAGTAGACTACAGTTGTTCGTTCCACTTGTGAAGCTGAGTACAAAGCCTTACCATCCACAATAGTCAAGCTCACATGGATTTCCTTTCTTTTTCATGATCTTCATATCCCTCTACCTCATCTTGCTAAGCTTTTCTATGACAATCTTGGTGCTCTTCAGCTATCTATCAACCCAATTTTCCATGCTAGAACAAAGCATGTAGAGATTGACTATCATTACATACGAGAGAAAGTTGCTCTAGGGCATATTGTTACTTCTCCCATCACATCATCTCAACAACCAGTTGATGTCTTCACCAAGCCTCTCACCAAGTCTGTGTTACTTCGACTCAAACTGGGACTTCAGCTACCCTCGTCCAGTTTGTAGGGAGGTATTGGATGATATATAGCCCTCTACATGCTTGATGAAATGTTTTAGTCAATCTTGTATTTCTCATTTACCTTACATTTGTATATTACTTGGGCTTCAATTAATGGGCCAGGCCCGATTGTATATATACACTTTGTTGTAATACAAAGAAGCACATGATGCAAGCCTTACCGTAGACACTCGAGAGCTTTCCTCTTTGAATAGAACAATGCTCTTCATATCTCCCACCTCTCTCTTCCTCTCAATTTCTCTCTCTCTCAATCCCTTTCAATCCTAAATCTAGGGTTTCATCTTCTAAACCTATTTAGACACACCTGGAAAACCAACCCCACCCGACCTCTAATATGTAAATGAATCACTACAAATAGACTACACTGGGTTTGGGCGTAGTCCAAGTTCTTCACTCCAATGTTCTTGTTTGATCTAACCTTTGCTAGCTTTCATACCTATAGGTTACACAATTCCTGCTATAATTTTCTCTGGTCCCAACATTCAACTGCCTCTTACCAAATGAAAACAAATCAAAACACTTAGTGTACACAAGTCCCAACCAAATTACATTGCAGTTGTACTTCATGATTTTCATTTATTTATGGTGTTGCACGTACATAGAACCAAATTAGCCCTTAGTTGTATGCTCACTGGAAAACAAACGGTGATGTTGGCCTCTCTGGATTTTGAATAAATATGGAATTTATTATTATATTCTCTATCAACTTGTAAAGATGGAAACAACATCCTAGTATGTCTAATTCTATGTTTGATATGTGGTAAACAAAGGAGAATGCAAAGAGAGGGAAGAGAGGGGAGGGGATGGTAGGGGATGAGAGAGGATAGTTATGTTAGTGTATTTGGTTAGAATGGAGAAGGAAAGGGAAGGAAAATACAAAAAATAAAGTAAATATAAAAAATATATTGACATAGAATGTTGATGATACAAAAATACTTTTACATATAATAATTTTATTTATATTTATTAACATACATCAATATATAAAGTGTTAAAACAACAGTGTAGACAACAAATAAGGTTGTCAATCATTTCTAAATGGAAAAATTTGTATGTTAAAAAAATTACAAGATGTAATGAACACAACATTATTTTTATTTGTTTTGTGTTAAAAGAACTACAAAAGAGATCATTTTTAGAAGTGTGAATAGAAATTCTTTTATATTCATATAAGTAGATTCCATTTTATTCTAGTGGTTATAAAATAAATTCCTCCATGTAACCAATTACTTCCCTCCATTGTCCAACACATTTACTCTAAATATATTTATTTTTTATTTTTACACCTATATAATAACCTCAAAATTTTCAATTTTTCTACCAAAAATATAATTTTTAGGTTTTCTTCTATGTTATGCATAAATTTTGTTTAAATTTCCTTTTGTTTGATTTTTTATTTTTTCATAAAAAAATTTCTTCAAATTATTTTCAATACTCCTCCATTATTTAATATGTCCAACCAAGTAACGTAACACGTTCATGGCATACTACTTTTTTATCCATGTTGGTTGTGGTCATTAATTTCCCTCCACCAAGTCATTTATATTTTTGCTCTACATATTATATTTTTTCTTAACCTTACTAATATATTTCCCATAAAATCTTTTCTCTTTTTCTTATCTCCACTCTAATTTGTTGGGGAGAGTGTGGGAGAGAAGTGGCTGAAAATACACTTGGCTTGATCCTCTCCATTTCCTTTCATTCCCCTCCATTCTCCTCCCCTCCCCATCCCTTTTTCCAACCAAACAATCCAAGTCTATATCGTTCCCTTCCTCTCCTCCATTCACCACATACCAGACAAGCCCTAAAGATGGTCATCTATCCTTGGATAAATGTATCAACATGAATGAAAATGGTTATGGTTTTCTTAGTTAATTACACTTTCACGGAAGAAAAGTTTAAGGAATGGATCAAGAAACAAGAAAAACAAATAATATAAAATCAACATAAATACAACTATCTCGATATCAAGAAAACAATTCATGTATAACTAGTTGACTTTCAAAGTAATCAAGTTGTGATTTTGTTCAATATGTGTTGAGTAGGCCATTTATGAATATTTTACATGACAAGTAGTTTACAAGAATGACACCCTGATCTTCAAAGAGAGAAATACAGATAAAATTCTATCATCGAAAGAGGTGAACAAATATGCAAATTGAATGAAACTCGGGCTGCCTAATATGACTTCCAACTTTTCATATGTAATTGGTGTTCACACATCTTGATTGTTTGCCTTTTCAATGAATTGTTGTCCTAACATTTTTAGTGTAGTGAGTTTAAAATAATTATTTCAGCACGTGGATGTATCTCCCATTACCTTCCAAGATGAAAGGAAATTTTCCCTTTTTCATGTGAATATGGGATTCATCAAAATTAGTCAAAAGTTTAAAATTTATGCATGGCACTGTCCAATTTCCATTTTGCATCCTATAAATATTCGTACAATCACTCAAACAGATGATGGAACATGCAAGATACCAAATCTTTAAGCATTTTTCACAGTTACTACCACAGTGGATATGTGTTTGTGCCAAAATAGAATTGCAAGAACAATCGTGAATGACATTTTTCTATTCATTTTTATCTGTAATGATGTAATTATGTAAGCTTTCTTGTAAGTTTATTTTGGACATAGTTAGGCTGATTTTTATTGTGGCAAGACTCGAGCAAGATGGATTGATGGGACATAAATGTATAGTGATTTTGGCGCGCCCATTGGATTATAAAGTAGAAAGTCCCAAGATAGAATATTGGATGTGTTACAGGAAGCACCGTCACGGCATGATTATCATTGAGAGAGATCTAGAAGCAACCTTAACAATATCTAGAAAGGGCCTTATCCAACTGCGTATTTTACCTTGGTTCTTTTAAAGAATATTCATCAAGACGAAGAATAGATCAACGTGGATGTGTATTGACTATTGAAATATTAAATAAGATAGAATTATAAGAAACAAGCATCCATTTCAAAGTATTTATTAATTCATTGATCTCGGGAGGTTCTACGATATTATTTAAGATAGATCGAAGGCCAAGGTATTACCAGCTTTAGATTAAGGTGGAATGTTTTCAAAATAACTTTTAAAAAAACATGGACGTTACGAAATCATGGCTATTCCATTAAGGCTAACCAATGCACCTACATTCTTCACGGATTCTAGATAGTCTTTTTGCAGTTTAGCACTCATTTGCAGTTGTATTGTTATCCCCCTCCAAATTAATATGCACAACCAAACAAACACCCTCATTTTGTCCTTTATAGGCTCCATATGCTTGGTGAGGTATTATAGACAATTATAAGCATCACAAACAAGAGGAAAAAAATCACCAAATATTAATATAAAATTCCACTCGTACATTGTTCACAAAAAGGTACTCAAATACACATGTGTTCACAAAACAAAACTAAGTCCTAAAATATAACTTGTCATGGTGTAAACCCTAAAAAAATATACTCTCCATAAGATGGTACTCTAATTGTAGACTACACCCACAAGGAAATGTCTTTAGTATGCATCTACTCCTTGAAGAACTTGTTTTATGACTCCCTTAATCCTTGTTTTGATTACATGTCTTCCCATGCCCATGCAAACACAAACAAAAAGGTCTATAAATGGTATGCTACATGTTACATAAAAAGAAATTAAATTCATATCACGTTTTCCGTATCATGATTTCTTCTACAAGTTAATCTCTATACATAAAAAAAGAAAGTAAAAGACATGGGTAATCTTATATTATTCTATTTAAGATCATATAATTCTAGGTTGGATCATTATTTCTAAAAACTATATAGCAACCCATAAGGGTCCCTCATTATGACATGTATATTAAATCAATTGAATGTACTATTTACTCAATAACTTTGACTTAACTTAGCTTTGAAATATGGTGTATTTTCTACATGTTGTATTAAGATTTATCCCTCATAAAATAAACATTATTCCATATTAATATCTTAAATGTTAACACCTTTACATGACATGATTTACATTACATCATCATAAACTTAATCTTAATAGATGGACATCATATCCATATAACTTACAATATATGAAATCAATGCAATTAATTTACTTAAAATATCATTGAAGTAGTATCAAAATTAATCTATCATGCATTTGAGTTATATCAATTTGACTCATATGATAATCCATACATCACATATATCACAACAAAGTAAGTGTACACACTAGTATAACATGTACATAGAGAAAAGATAAAACCTAGTTTAGCTACTATTCCATATTATGCCCTCAGTCAACTACGATGAAAATTAAGTATATTAATTGCATATTAGTACATTTGACTAAAATCTAATATTGTATATTAATAGATTTAATACCTGATATATTGTTGTTAGGGCTGAAATATTTCATAAAATGATTTCTCATTGAAAAACCTTTCCATCACATATTATTCCTAAATGTTGTATAGTGGTGTCGATTTTGCATTGATTTTATATATCCAAATAGATAAAAAATAAGCAAATGCATATGTGGCAGCGTATAAAAATGCAACCAATTTAAATTAGTGGCTAAATTGACATAAAGACCAAGAACATGTGTTACATAACGATCAAATATTTACAAGTGAAGTAGACATTTTAGTGGATTAAATCTCTGCTATGGGAACATAAGGTGTGTGAAATCCACACCATATCCTTATGATTTAGATCACAACATCAACTGACCAAGAATTGGGGCATGAAAGCACTAGGATGTTGTCTTCTTCACCCAAAGAACTTGAGGTAGTAATTTCTTCTTAATAATATTAGGAAGCATAGTCAATCATGGGAAATCAAACCTCCTAAAATGTTCTCTCATAGTCAAAAATCTGAGGAGAAAAAACTCATTCTTTGGCGTGAATATGAACATCCTCACCATGTCATATCAATGGTGAACCAAAGCTACTCAATTTATCAAAACAAGACAAGAAAAGAGTGAAAATCTCTTAAGGGAAGTTGATGAAAGCTAATAAAGATTCTCAGATGTTAAAATTTGACTGAAGACATGTAGCATGTTAAACAACTAAAGGAAATTCCATAGTATGTTGGAAACATGGAATACAATAGAATTGAGTTGAAGACATAAATGAATATTGAAAACCTTTGTAGAAGTATGGTTGCCATGAGATAACCATTATGTTGTAAGATTTGCATTATGGTGTCTCAGTAGACCCCATCATTACATGATAAGAAGAGGAGGTTGAAGAGCATGATAGGGTACCACAAGAAGGTGCAAACCAATGGGTAAAAGTGAGGGAGAGTGACCAGGGTGCTTACAAGATCACCGATTCGGAATTAGGTGAAGTAGGTTGTTGGAGACAAATAAGCTCTTTCCAAATATGATATTTGGGTTTGTGGTGGTATCACAAGGTGAGAGGGGAATAAGTAATGTGTTAAGAAGCTCCATCAGGGGCCAATAGTTCTCTAAGAATCATTAAATAGGAGTGGGATTTGACAAGAGGAAATATTAGATTCATTATAGAAGGTATCTCTATAAATATGAACGTTTCTTGGTTAGGGCACAAAATAGCATGAGATAGGGATTTTTGTGTTTGCATAACTGTGAGGAATTTGATAATGAAAAAATTTGGTCATGAGGTTGAGAAACTAGAGAGAGGAAACAAACAAGATTGCATCAAGTTTCCTCCTTAAAATCAACATGTGACAGAGGTAGAAAACATCTTAATTGTTCCGTCGGGTCCGGATTAATGAGAAAAATGACACTAGAATATGGATCACTCAGTCTATGGTCTCAAAGTAGAAAGAATGAAGGGTATGACCATGTAAATTGTATAGTCTACGTTATATTCAAGTGTAGACATCATAATGCATGTATAACATGATGATCTATGTATTTCTATATAATGGGTGTCATATCTATATATATTGTGAGCATAAACATAAAATCATATAAAAAATTACATGAATAAGTATGTACATTATATTTGTTTACTTGCATGTTTCAAAATGTATAAATATTTTTTGTGGAAATGTGTTAGATATGTGTATATTTATGTTAGTAGTTCATATAAAAATTATGCTCGACGAGTCACTTATATGGACAGGGGCCGCATATGTTGCCCAAGATCAATAAAGTGGCCGATTAAACACCACCTTTTGAAAACCTTGCTACTTACAACAATTCATATTGAGAACAATGGAAAAATAATTTTGTGATAAAACAACAATGTCTCTAAAGCCCACTACTTGCACAAATATACATTCCAGCAATGGCAATTTATTTATCGATTGCCAATATGGGGTGTGATTGGGTGGGGTTTGGTTCGGTGACCTCATAAGTATGGACGCCTATCCTATAGGAGGCATCCTATAGAAAAATTGTAGGAGACCAATAAGAATTTGTTATTGTATTAAAGAATTCATTTTAGTATTAAAAATAATTTCTCTTTCCATTATTTCTTTTATGGGTTGGTCTTTTGGTGTTCTCATTGCTTGTACTATACAACAAGTATAGGAGGCCTCCTATAATACAAGTTTTGGCATAAGTATAGGACAGTCATTGCATTTTAGAATAAGTGGTGGTGCAAACAGCTTCACTTTAGAAATACTCCGAAAGTCACGCCATTCTCTATGTTTAACCTTATTCTTAGTATAAATTTATCAGAAAAAATAGCATATAATCATACATAAATTCTCAGTTTGAACAGTTTATATATTTTTGTAATCAATTCATTAGTTTCTATGTTATGTGCATTTGATATTACTCCTTAGGGTTTCAAGTCGTAGTAAAAAAAGGCTCTTTCAATTAATTATTTTCGTAAAGATTCACAACTTGAGATTTGTGAGACCCAATCACTAATTAAACTTGCAAGAGTAAACGAGGTAGTACTACTACCCTTACATAAATCGCTATCTAGGAGGGCATAGATCTCATTAGGGGGGAGAGTGTATTGTATATATCTCTCCCGTTGTTATAAATGGTGTTTGCCAGTCCATCGACAATTGTGTTGCCATCTCTACTCATGTGCACGATTGACCACTCAGAATTCATCAAAGAATTTATTCTCGTTGCTATGTTAGCCCACCTAGGATTGTGTTGGCCTGGGGATGTTGCTATCTTAACTGCCAATAAAGAGTCAGATTAGAAAATGGCCTTGCTCGCGTTATTTATGTGTGCAGTTTCCATTGCCAAGACTAGACCTCTTAGCTCTACTTCAACCACATCATGGGTGTGTAAATGGAGAGCAACTGCCGTGGTATTTGAACGCACTAACAAACTCACTCGGGGTTGAGATCCCCGAGCTTTTACCAAAACCAAAGTGCAATAATACAACCCGCAAGCGGACGGGTCTTATTGCAGTATAGTTAAGGATCGGATCCAAAGGACAACATTTTTAAGAATCCTCGTCGGTCGAATCTAGCTCAAGTAAAACTAATATTTAGAACGATTGGTTTATTTGAGGTTAATTAAACTAATTGCAAGAAAGTAAAAGCTGAACTAAGGATGGATTAGATGAATGATATGGAATCGCTGGGATGGAATCGGGTTTCACCACCGCTACACACACAAACACCTTCAATCGCAAACAATCCAGACAAGATATATCAATCCAAATAGAGCTACTGCAGAATCCCCCATACGTGTGTTAGGTCCGCGTAAGAATCACCTTAGGCATCATATGTCTCGTCACCAATCGGATCACTTACTTATGGCTCTGAAGATATCCCATTCTATTTCTAGTTTGGAAGTCAACTGCATTAATTGATAAGCAAGCAGACGATTAATATACGAGAAAACATCGACGATTAACAAAAAGATACAAAATCCAACTAAGGTTGTGAACCCCCTATACAGGCGTTAGGTACACAGAAGCATCACCGAAGGCTAGATGGCTCATCTCCTCACAGATCATACACTTACGACCTCAAGGAATCCCATTCTATTTCTAGTTTGGGAGTCAACTTGTTAAACGACATTCAATCCTACATATAGAAGTTCTCACAACATAGGAAGAACAAAGATGAAAGCAAGTAAAAAAATCAAACAACGAACATAACAATTAACACAAAATGAAGAGTTATATACATTGTCATGGAAAGTTTAACAATATAACATGTTTGCATGGGCGGCGGGGCTAGTCCCCGCATCCCAGCGAAAAGGTACTACTCGCTAATGATGCGAGAAACAAGAAGAATGAGAAAGAGAGAGAAATCCTCCATGAACTCAGTGCAGAAGGTAGTCGCAGCTCGGTGAAGTGGAACAGATCGGTGAAGAAGATCCGGTCTTGATGCCTTTTATTCAATCGTTCTTAGTACTGCATGCAAACTTATGCACGTGATTTATCAAATGTTTTGGTGAGCAACTTGTCCATACGGTTTCGCAACTTCCCTCTTTTGCAAACGGTCTTTGCTTGTTTGCAAACGGTCTTCATGCATGGGTTTATCAAACGATCTCAAGCTAACTACTTTCTCACACGGTCTTGCAAGTTTACAACAACCGGTTTCATGTCTCCAATAGCAAACGATCTCTAGCTTCATTCGGTCTTCACGTTCCGGCACAGCAAACAGTCTTGCCACTGGTTTGAGCAAACGGTCTCGTTCTTCATGTGGACAGCTCATACGGTTTGCTGCCATCATGCTCAAACGGTCTTGAGATCGCATGGGCTCAAACGGTCTTGGTTAGATTTATTGGTCAGAACAAGGGGTGGGGGAAGGTAGATTCCAGCTTATTGTTCAGCTTTATCAAGACCTGCATCAAATCAACCATAATTTTGGTTAAAATCATGATAATTGGATTAATTAAGTAATTTTGCACATTATGACTCACATTGATATTTAATGAGTGAAATAGTATATATATAGAGTTGAATTTGTTCCAAAGTGATAATTGAATTCCATGATGAATATGCATTCATCAAAATACCCCGAACTTAAACGCTGCTCATCCTCGAGTAACACAAAATCTGAAACGGTCGCCCAATGAATACTTTCAATTCGTGTGATTGCTTCATCTTCACATCACGAATGTTTTCTTTGTGCTCTATCTCAACCTCCTGAGACCACTAAACATATCTTACCATATCTTCATTTCTGAGTTCGTTTTCCAAAATCACTTCCTCCTCACTTTTTCCAACAATCAAGCATGTCAAAGAGTTTTGTAAGAGTTCAGAGACACCCGCAAAACAACAAGTGTGCATTTGATTTGACACTGGTGTTTTCCAGGATAGGGTAGGCAATCATTGTTCCATTAGGTAGAAAAGGGAGTGAAAGGTGGTATGGAAGGAAGAAGTAAATCGATCCTCTATTCGACTCGAGATTTTTTATTTTATGGTGTGCAATTTTATTTATTGCATTTTTTTGTGCGAATCTCTCCCCTATTCGACTCGAGATTGTATTTCTTTTTGTGTGCACTTTGGCATCTTTTTGTTTGCAAATCTCTCCTCTATTCGACTCGAGATTACATTTTTTTTGTGGTACGCCCCTATTTATTTGCGAGGGGTATGGAAGAAGTGGATGTAGAGGGAAGTGGCGTGCCACCCCGAACATAGGGTTTGGTACTATTTTGGCTATTTTTGTTTCTTTTTGATGGATGGAGGGATACGAAGATGGTAGAAGAAGTGTAGAAGAGAGTTCAGATCAGAATGCAACTTGATTTACAATTCAGTACACCGGGTTGTTCTCTTTATCAAACTTTGCTCAAATAATGACTTGATGAGGATCCGGTGGTGATTCCATGCTATTGTTCTAAAAATTAGTTAGGAAGTATGACATGTTTGATCCCTATCAGTTTGAAAGACACTTATCTTCTTTGCAAAAGTATCATGATGTTAGGAATCATAAGCTTCACAAGATGATTTCAATCAAAGGGCTTGTTTCAAAAAGTGGTCCTTTTGAGGATTTACTTCAAATAAGGAGGATATAATGATTGAAAATGCATAGCAGGTTAGTTAGTCACTTTTAATGAAACCAGGAAGTGTCAAAAAGTGTCAAAAATTCATCAAGTATCTGTTCAATTTCTTTGAAAAACATTAAAGAATTTTGAAATTTTTGAATTTTTTTATCAAGAATGTAATAGTGAAAACTTAAGTATGAAAAGGATGGGTGTAGGTGGAAAGTGAGGTACGTACCACCCACCCTCCACCCCGAATTTAGAGATTTTCTCGTCCTGAGCAAACCCTAAATCCAAGATGGAGGGGAAATCATGCCAGAATGACCACCAGGTGTGGTTGCGTTCCGATCATCACACATCCTCTTATCTAAAAATCTCAAAGGTGAAGGGCAATTAGATCTTAAAATAGCATCTTGCGATGCAAATTTTATTTAATGAAAAATTAACTAGAATGTAAAAACAAAATTGAAGAAATATTCTAATTTAAAAAGAAAAGTAAAACAAATTTATCGATCGGGTTGCCTCCCGACAAGCGCCTTTGTTTTACATCGATGGCTCGACTGGATTCTTCAGCTTCATGGTGGATCCTTTGGATTGGTGAGTTCCAACATTGTTTCGGTGCCTATGTCAATCAAGGTGAAATATCTCTTCAAGCGGTGACCATTTGCCAAAAATTCTCCTGACTTTTCACTCCATAAAGAGAAAGCACCATGTGGGGAGATGCTTTTGACAATGTAAGGTCCAGACCAGCGAGAACGGAGTTTTCCTGGGAATAACTTCAACCCTGAGTTGAATAGTAGAACTTGGTCTCTCACTTGTATGTCTTTTCTTTTCAGATGTCCATTGTGCCAAAGTTTTATGCGTTCTTTGTAGATTCGTACATTTTCATAAGCTGTCATCCTGAGTTCATCCAACTCTTGGAGTTGCTGAATCCTGGCTTGGCCAGCTTCTTTCATATCAAAGTTCAGTTGTTTAATTGTCCACCATGCCTTGTGTTCCAGTTCGACTGGCAGGTGGCAAGCTTTTCCATATATTAATCGAAAAGGTGTAGTCTCAATAGGGGTTTTATAAGCAGTTCGATAGGCCCATAAGGCGTCGTTGATTTTTGTTGACCAATCCTTTCGATTGTGTCCTACCGTTCTTTCCAGAATAGCCTTATAGTTGACGGTTAGAGACCTCTACATGTCCACTTGTTTGTGGATGGTAAGGTGAGGCTACCTTATGTGTTACACTGTATTTTCTCAGTAAAGCTTCAAAGCTTCTTTCAAGGAAGTGGGAACCTCCGTCAGATATCACGGTTCGTGGCACTCCAAAATGGGGGAAAATAATATCTTTGAACAATTTGATGACGGGTTTGAAATCACTAGTGACGGTTGGTATAGCTTCAACCCATTTTGAGATGTAGTCTACCGCCACTAGGATGTATGAAAATCCATGAGAAGATGGGAATAGACCCATGTAGTCCACCCCCCACACGTCGAATAGATTTACTTCTTGCCATAGGTTCAGCGACATCTCATCTCTCCTTGTTATATTGCCTAATCTTTGACATTTGTCACATGATAGGACAAAGTCGTAGGAATCTTTGGATATGGTTGGCCAGAAGAATCCACATTGCAAAACCTTTAAAGTAGTCATTTTGGAGCTCATATGTCCCCCCACTGGTCCTGAGTGACATTGTTCCAAAATAAGTTGAGCTTCTTCTTCGGCGATACATCGTCTATACAGACCGTCAGCACATAGTTTAAAGAGATGTGGCTCATCCCAGTGATATTACTTTACATCATGCATGAACTTCTTCAGTGCATTTCCATTGCATTGAGGATGGATAACCCCAAAAGCAAGATAGTTGACAAAAGCCCAGTACCAAGGTATACTTTTGAGGCCTTCATTTTTTTTTTGAGAAAGGACGGGAAGCCCTATGATTGGGGCTCCCCATCATCTATTAACTTGCTAAATCACTAAGAACAAAGGACATAAAGTTCGAAGGAAAATGCTGAGAAAAGGAAAACCTATCTACTTGGCCCCTGCGGGTAGAATTTGCTACCTCGTGGGCAACCATGTTGCATCTACGAATTACATAACTAAGACTACAAAAAGAAAAACACTATTTTAAGGATAGGATATCGTCAATAATGGAGCCTATATAGTCTTTCCTCGAACCGCTGATGTGACAAGCTTGGACGATTGCCTTGGCGTTAGATTCAATTTCCACCTTGTCCAATCCTTTCTCCCTTGCCCATATCAATGCCGCCCTCACCGCCAGAGTTTCTATCAAAGCTACGTCATCCCCTGTCCTCACCCTTTATCCCATCATTCCCACCACCAATCCTTCATTGTCCCTGCCCACAACGTCGATGCATGCCTCCCCCTCTTCCCCGCACGACCCGTCAACATTGATCTTTATATTGCCACGCATCGGAGTCTTCCACCTTACACCCTTGCTGCTACATGGCGCCATGGTAGCCTCCATATCATGCCACTGTCGTGTCGTGCATGTCTGAACAGCAACCCCCCTACTCGCCCATCTCCATCCTTTCTCCCCCTCACCGTGGCCAGTGCACAGCGGAAGAGAACACCGCAATTCACTGTCCCACTTTGGAACACTCTCATGCAACGTCCTCTCCAAATAGCCACCATCGCTGCCACTATCATCTCCGCTTCAGTTGATGTCGTCTCTTGTAAAGCAGCCGACATGGATGAGTGGATCTCCCCATCCTTTCTATCCTCAACCCATTGTTTCACCTCCCTTGAAGTATGTTCCTAGACCTCCGTCGCATTTGGGCACCGGAAAAGCATGTGGGGAATGGTTTCCCTTTCAGACATGCAAAGCGTGCATGTGCCATCCTCAATGCAGTGTCTGTCAAAAATCCGCCCTCTAGTAGTAAGGCCACCCGTACATATTCTCCACAAGAAATGTGAAGTCTTCAGACTCCACCCAGCATGTCATACCCTCTTCCATAGGCCATCTCCGTCCCGAGTGTTATATCTTCTTGCCTCCTCCACCCCAAGCAACCCCATCGAATAGGCTGACCTTATAGTAAACTCACCATTTTTGGATGGCCACCACATCAACGTGTCCATAGGCTTCCTAGTGGTGATCGAAATAGCACATACCCTCTTAGCAATGTTGTCCGGAAGGCACTCCCCAAACCTTGCCTACATCTCATCCAGTCCCATCCTCCTTCATGAGCTCCCTTACTTTGTTAACATCTGGACTACCATCATGTTTGAACCTTGCAAGTGTGTCATCAAGCTTCGGAACCCACCTGTCCATCCATATGTCTATATCATTTCTGTCCCCAACTCTCCACTAGACACCTTCCTTAAGCAGTGCTTTAGCTCCCCATATGCTTCTCCATGAATACCTCGGATCATAGCCCCTTCTATCTTCCCAAAAGGACGTCCTTGAGAAATATCTCACTTTTTGTACTTTTGTAACAAGTGCCTCCGGGTGGCACACAATCCTCCATGTTTGCCTAGCCAGGAGGGCTTGATTAAAGGTGTGGAAGTCCCTAAAACCAATGCCCCCTGCCTTTTTTGTTTGCACAATCTTTCCCAGCTCATCCATGATAGCTTCCTCTCTTTATCCTTCACTCCCCACCAGAATCTAGCCACCATTCGTTGTATGTCCTCCATAATACCCACCGACAGCTGGAAAATGCTCATGACATAGGTAGGGATGGATTGTACTACTGCCTTGATGAGTACCTCTCTCCCTGCCTTAGACAACAATTTATCTAACCAGCCTTGAAGCTTACTCCATATTCTTTCTTTTATAAAGTTGAACACCTACTTTTTAGACCTTCCCACTGTTGTGGGGAGACCCAGATAGCAAGCATGTCGGTCCACAGCACGCACTCCCAACAGATCTCACAGCTCCTCTCTTTTTGTGGCCCGTACTCCTTTGCTGAAAACTACCTCTGTCTTTAATAAAATAATCTTCTGACCCGATGCTTGTTCATACTGGTTGATGATTTCAGCTATCTTCAGGCACTCCGCAGTGGTTGCTCTAGCAAAAAGAATACTATCATCTGCGAAGAAAAGATGTGAGATACAAGGTGCTCCCCTACTCGGCTTGATGCCATGTAGGTGAGAGCCACAGACAGCAGTGGTAATCAAGGTGGAAAAATCTTCAGCGCACAAAATAAAAAGATATGGGGAGAGAGGGTCACCCTGGCGAAGTCCGCATGCAGGCTTCGTGCTCTTAATCCTGTCTCCATTGATGGCAAAGGTATGCTGGACTGATGAAATACATTCTTGGACCTTATCCCTCCATTTCCTCCCAAACCCCATCTTCGCCATGACAACATCAACAAAGCTCCACTCTACTCTATCGTAAGCTTTAGACATGTCTAACTTCAATACAAGGCTGCCCTTTCCCTTCCCTTTGTCTCTCTTCATAGAATGAAAAACCTCATAGGCTATGATGGCGTTGTTCGTGATCATTCTCCCTAGGACAAAGGCACTTTGATTTTAAGAAACAATGTTGTTCATAAGCGGATTTAATCTATTTGTCAGCACCTTGGAAGCAATCTTGTACACCACATTGCACAAGCTAATAGGCCGATACTCACCCACTGATTTTGGCTTTTCAGTCTTTGGAATAAGCATCACTAACGTGTCATTTACAGCCACCAAATCTCTTTCGCCCTTCCACCACCCTTTTATGTAGTTAGACACATCCTTACCCACCACTCCCTAGAACTTCTGGTAAAACATCACTTTCATGCCATCCGGACCCGGTGCTTTGTTCGGTTGCATATGCTTCAGTGCTGCCCCGATTTCCTCATCCGTAATATCCCTCTCTAGCTCATCTCTCTGATTTCCAGAAATCATCTCCCAAATCCCCTTCAACGCCTCCTCAAAACCCGAAGGATTACTAGACTGGAACAGCTGTGTAAAGTGATTTACAATGATGTCGTTGATCTCCCCTTCATGATGTCACATGATGCCTTGCTCATCCTCAAGCCCTTCAATCCAATTTCTTCTTCTTCTATTAGTAGCCTTTTGGTGGAAGTAAGCAATGTTTCTATCCCCTTCTTTCAGTTCGTTCACCCTTGCCCTTGCGGCCCAATACTCTTCATTTTTTGTAACCAGTATTGCAGATCTTTAGACTTCTCCTCCACTTCCTTGAGATTCATATGGTCTGGGGGGAGCGATTGAAGTCTTTCCATATCACTCTCCAACTCTTTGATTTTCTTCTGCCTAGAGCCAAACTTCTCTGCAACCCACTCCCTCAACTTCTCTTTACAAGTTAGAATTTTTGTATTCAGATCAACCCCTTCTCCGTAGTCCCATGCCTCCTTGATGATTTCAGCACATTCACCCTCATTAGCCCACATAGGTTCAAACTTGAAATGGCCAATACCCCTTCTCTTCTTGCTACCCCTTGTCGAGTATACTAATTGGTTGTCGAAGGTCAGAGTGAACATTAGCTCTCGTGTCGGACAGCAGCAGGCTCTCGTGTCGGACAACAACAGGATCTCGTGTCATGCGAGAATGAGCTCTCGGCTCACGTATCGTGCGACAGGCTCACGTATCGTGTGATAGCTTTGGATTGGAGTATCGTGCGATAGGCTGTTCCTGATAGTAGTTTGTTTATTGGATATGCTTCCGGCAGTTTAACACATTCCGTGTATCGGGCGAGCGGCTGGGCAGGAGAGGATGAGCTCTCGTATCGTGCTTGGTTGTTGCATGGAGTCTCGTGCAATAGGCTTTTGCCGATAAAGCATTGTTTTTTGAATCTTACGGTATCGTGGGGGGGAGCTCTCGTATCGTGGGGGGCCTCTTATCGGGTTGGATGGAGGCCGACACAGGTTGGTGGTCGATACGTAAAGAGACCTAAATTCCATACTGGGCAGAAATCCACTGGACGCTACAGGAGTGCTCTCGTATCGGACAAGCAAGTTATTCATGGGATCTCCGGTGCAATTCATGCTGAAAATGATACACTCCGGTACCGGGCGAGGCAGACATGGCCCCAGTATCGCGCAAGGTAGTTGCTGAGCGAGTATCGGGCGATAGGCTTTTGGCTCTCATTTCGGCGAGTCGGGCTTGTGGGGCTATCGGGCAAGAGGTTGCTTGGAAGACGTGCGAAAGGTGTCGGGTGTCTTTTGACTGCTGAGTATCGGGCGATAGGACCTTGGATCTCGTTTCGGGTGTTGGAGATCATCTTGAAGTGGTCTCTATGTTGCCCTCGCCACTTTTACGTAGGGTAACCAGGTAGAGTTTGTGAGGTAGCCAAGCACAGCAGGTTGTTGCCGAGAAGAGAAATAAGATGATATCGACTGCAGTCTCACCAGAGGAGGTGCTTCCCGACATTAGGGTTGTGATGACCACTGAAGACACGCTGCATGACTCGCCATCTAGGGTTTCGGTGGTGGAAGAACGGAGGGATGATCGACCCATTCGTGCTGGGCCCGAGCAGACGGAGGGTCCAACATCTAGTAGCCCCTTAACGACGCAGCCGAAGGAAGATACCCAGGGTCCTGATGATGAGGGGGTGCCACCGCCTCCATCGAGGGAGGAAGGATACGTAACTGCTCCTATGGTGATTGAGTCGGGCTGCCCGCCGATCGACCATACTGGTCTGGTGAATCAAGCGACCCGACCATCTAAGATCAGAACGACGGAGGTTCTTGCTGTCCCAAACCCTAGGTAGGAGCCTGTTCCGACACCCATCACACAGGCGGTCACCTCGCAGCGGCCACAGAGGAAGACACCGCTATACGGGATCCCTCACGACACATGCTTCACATGTATGGGGAGAGGCTATTGGCAGGCGCAGTGTAGGGGAAGCAAGGTTTGCTATAAGTGTCGTAGACCGGGTCATGTGGCTGCTAGATGCACGCAGTATATGCCGAGACCGAGGCCACCGGACGTACACTCAAGGGCGATGTTTCCACCATTGTCGTCGAGCATCCCGGCCAGGGGCGGTCCGCAACACATCCCTAAGCGCATCATTGTTGATGTCGGGCCTGACGACGAGATGCGCAAAGCGAAGATGACGGCGCTTGAGAGGGCGATGGAGATATCATGGCCATATGGTGTTCAATGGAAGGAGCTTTGCCCATTCTTGCGGCAGTGCTGGCCCAATGCGGTGGACCTATACATATTTGCGGAACGCAAGGCTATTGCTTTCTTTTCATGCGATAAGGAGGCGAAGGAAGTAAAGGAGAAGGGTGTACCAGATATGCACGGGAAAAAATTGATTTGCAACTCATGAGTAATGGAGAACAGCACCAACGGAAGGAGGCTTTCTGGTTTTGGGTAGCAGACATCCCTATTACCTGCAGAGATGATGACACGATGGAGAAGATGATATCACCTTTCAGTAAACTGAGGTTCATTTCAGACTGGCAGAAGGAAAAAGATGACTTATCTGGCTTGATTATCTTGGTTGAGGCATTCAGTGAAGATATCCCTCAATTTATATCTCTTACTTACGGGCAGCGTCGGACATCTGTGTAGTTCTTCATGTTGGCAAGAGGGCCGGTGGGGTCCAATAGCATGTAGTTTACTAAGTTTGGGAGAGAGTCAGGGATACCTAGGGAGGCCTTATCTATGCAGGGGAAGACGATTGTATCTAATGCCATGGTGGTTGTGTCAGAAAAAACCTCGGATTCTAGAGCGATACCTCAGGCGCGGAGCCCGTCCACGATCAGGAAGCACCATAGATCACCAAGAAGAGTGGTCGTGGATAGAGAGGGCAACAACAGATTTTTGTCGAACAGACGATTGGAGGATTTCATTTTCCTTGAGGGTGACTATGCTGATCATAGGAGGACATCTGGAAGGAGTCATAGCAGACATAGAAGAGATGGGGATGATTGCCGGTACCACAGACGGTATCATTCCAGGAGGAGACACTCAGACTACGACGGAGAATTCTTTGATGGATACTGGTCGGAGTTAGAGGGGGATATAGCCCCTGATCGTTTTCATTTTTGGTGGTGACAGCGGCACAAAGTTAATATGGACTTTACTTCTATTTTTTGGAACATCAAAGGGGCATCTATTAATCCTACGAGGAGAGTCCTGAGTAGAATTTTTGGTAGATATAAACCAGGTGTGGTTTGTTTGTTTGAGCTGTTTATCCATGCTGAACAGGCTGTGGAACTCATGGACGTTGTGAGGCTTGATTGGATGGTGGATAATCAAGAGGAGGAAGGGAAGATTTGGTTCTACGCAGACATAGATACAAATCCTTCTATTTTCAAGAGACATAGGCAACACATCACGGTGAGATTGGAGGCCAGAGATGGGGCAAAGTTCTTTGTTACAACCATATATGCCAGTTGTGATCACCTTGAGAGGAGATCTTTGTGGGAAGATATAATGACAATGGAGGAACATATAGGTGATGAGCCATGGATGATTGCAGGTGACTTCAATGTGGTATGTAATATAAGGGAGAGACGAGGCGGGAACACACCAGGTTATCAGGACATGCTGGATTTCAACACCTTGATTGCGTATGTTGCTTTGGATGAAATTCCTTTTGAAGGTAGTCAATTCACCTGGGTGATCAAGAAGATTCTTACACCTACTATGTGGCAGAGAATAGATAGGGTGCTAGTGAATGAGGCATGGATGGTGGCAAGGCCCACAACCAGATCGATACACTTAACTAGAGATAGAGTTTCTGATCATAGTCCTATAGTGACTATTCCAGGCGCTCAAGCAATAGAGCGAAAGATGACACATTTTGTTTTCATGAAGGCGTGGCTCGAGCACGAAGACTGTTTAAAGGTGATTGAACAGGCTTGGAGTGAACAGGTGACTGGACACCCATCCTTCGTTTTCTGTCACAAGCTTAAAAGAGTTAGATCAGCATTGCGAAGATGGAGCAAAGAGTCCTATGGAGAAATCAAGCAGTGCATCAAAGACTTGGAGGATGTGGTGTTTACTACACAGGTGGTGTTCGATGGGAACCCAACTATGGCGAATGAAGCTAACCTGAGGACGGATGAGAAAGAAATGCAACAATTGTTGGATGAAGAAGAGGTGATGTGGAAAGAGAAAGCGAGGATAAGCTGGCTTCAAGACGGGGAGCGTAATACGAAATTTTATCATGCTACCGTCAAAGCACGAAGGAAGCACAGGAGGCTTAACAGCGTGGTCTTGCAGGATGGCACGTGTATATTGGATCCTAAGATGATGGTGGAGGTGGCGGCGGACCTCTATAAACATTTCTTCAATGAGGTGGTGGAAACAAATGTACCTGACTTGGAGGATTTCTTGCATAATATCCCGGAGCTGGTATCTATGGATGAAAATCTTTCCCTTCTCACTGTCCCCCGGGAAGAGGAGGTTGGGAAGGCCCTACTAAAGATGGACTCCTCAGTAGCTCCAGGTCTGGATGGGTTCACTGGGATGTTCTTCCGGGCTGCTTGGTCAATCATTGGTGCAGATTTTATGAAGATGACAGAGGCTTTCTTTAGAGGAAAACCTTGCTTTAGGGGCCTTTTCTGCTGCCGAATTCTGCTTATTCCGAAGGTGGATTGCCCAAAGAGACTACCAGAGGACTTTAGGCCAATCTCTATTGAAAACGTTGCCCTCCGTATTCTTGCACGTATTCTCAGTGATAGGATGGCTCCCATGATGCCAAGATTGATTTCCAAGGTACAAGGTGCTTTTATTAAAGGATCCGACATCACTCATCATGTCAGGCTTGCGAAGGAGCTGATGCACGACATCAATAGAGGCCATGGGACACCCAATGTGATTTTGAAGTATGATATGTCGAAAGCTTATGATAGGAATGACTGGAATGTTCTGTGGAGAGTGATGCAGCAATTTGGGTTTAGTACGGATATGGTGAAGTTGTGCTTAAGTTTCTTTTCAAATACATGGGCTACCGTCACGGTTGGGGACGAAACTGCAGGATTTTTTCCGATGAGTAGAGGACTCAAGCAAGGTTGTATGCTATCCCCTTTCTTGTTCATTCTTTTCGAGGAGATTCTATGTAGAAAATTTCTGAAGATAGAAGAGGAGGGACACATTTCGAGATTTAAGATCAGGGAGGAGGCGATTCCGCCAAGTATTCTATTATACGCAGATGACATTGCTTTATTCTTCAATGCTGATTAGAGATCGATGGAGAAGGTTAGGGATACTTTTGAGGCATATGAAAGGGCCACGGGGCAAAGAATCAATAAAGATAAATCCATATGTGTAGTAGGTGGGAAAGATTTGGAGATGATAAATAGTGTAGCAGTTTGTATGGATATGGGGGCAGCGAAGGAATATATCACTTACCTGGGTATCCCTATAACAAAAGGAAGGATGAGACTCAACGACTTCGAGTTCTTGATGAAGAAGATTGTTAATAAATTCACAACTTGGAGATCCAAACTCCTATCCTTCACGGGAAGAAGACTACTAATCACTCACGTGCTATCATCCATTCCTGTATATACGGCGGATGCGATTGGCATTTCGGTGGGGATTGCAGAACGCATTGAGAGAAAGCTTTCTCATTTCTTATGGGCGGGCCGAGATGATCAACACAGAAAAGCTTAGCTCAGTTGGCACAGAATTGCAAGACCTCTATCTCAGGGTGGGCTGGGGTTTCCATCGCTCCGTCTGATAAATGATGCTTTCGTTGGGAAGGCTTGTTGGGAGGTGTTGACGACGAATTCAATATGGGCCAGTTTCTGCAGGTGGAAGTATGCCAATGTGGTAGCAGGTCGTGATAATGTCTTTCCCGATTCATTGAAGTTGGGACCTTCTCCTTCTCCGTACTTGAAACGTATATGGGATATGATGCCGCGGGTGTTCCCTATGTGTAGATGGGTGGTAGGGAGAGGTGAAATTCCTTTCTGGGACTCGAGGTGGTGTGAGCAGCGGTTGACAAATCATGCTAGATTCGCTAGTGATAGAAGACACCCTTTTCTTATTAAAGACTTCTGGATTGAAGGCCAGGGATGGGATTGGGATTTACTGAGGACGATAGTTGACGATGATGGGGTGGATATCATCCATGAATCTAACGCATGGATCGCTGATGTGGAAGATAGAATGATACGGAGTCCGGGGTTGAGAGGTGTATTCTCTATGAGATCATTCAAAAAGCTACTGATGGTAGATGGAAGGGAAGGTCCTGCTGGGTTAGAGTGGATTTGGAAGAGTAGTTTCCCTAAGGCGGCGGATTTCATTTGGAAGTCTGTTAGAGGGGCCACGTCAACGGATGATAATATTAAAGCTAGATGCTGCATTCCCTTTGCATCTCGATGCAACTGTTGCGAGGAGTCGCACGAGGAGAGCATTGGACACTTGATTTTCCATGGACAAATGGCGAGTTTCTTTTGGGGTAAGTTTGCCGAGTTGACAGATATGCATCCACCTAATGACGTCAGATCCCTAATAGATGCCTGTGTTTTGGGGAAGAGGAAGAAACTGAAAGAGTGGCTAGCTGGAAACCTGGCGGTTCTGATCCCGTATAGCATATGGAGGTTGAGATGCCAAGCTAGATTCGAGGAGCAACATAGACCTTTCTCTCATGAATGGAGCTGGGTTATTGCGGTGCTGAACGTCCAGCTGAAGAGGAGATCTTTTTTGTTAGATACAGATAACAGCATTTATGCACGAATGAGGGAGGCGAGCTTGGCTGAGCCACGAGTCTTGATGAGACAGATAGAGATGGTGAGATGGCAGACTCCTGACCTGCATAATCTTAAGCTCAACCTCACGATCAGGAGAGATAGAGATAACCAAGGAGTGTATCGAAGGTGGGCGGCGGGAGTTATAAGAAATCACAGGGCTAATATCTGCCTTGTATTCAAAGCTTGGCTTAGGAGTACAGACTACGTACTTGCTTATATGCAAGCGTGTGCTATCGGGTTGAAGATAGGGAGAGACCATGCATTGGTCATTTCGTGTATTGAGATTGATGAGGCGTACGTGCATGACATCTTATGGAACAACGTGATGGAACCATGGAAGACGTCACCGTTCGTTAGGGAGATGCGAGAGGAGCTTGATTCTGCTATGATATATGGGTCCTTGGTTCACAAGGTCATCAACTCGATACCTCATGAACTAAGGAAATGGGGCAGCAGGTTGAATGAGTCGTTCATTTCTTCATATACACTGAATATAACACGTAGAGTAAGAGGTATGGCAGCTTTAGAGAAATGAAGAGTCCCTTACATTGTTTTGCGGAGTGATGTTGGTTAGGTTTTTATGATGTTTCTGGTTTTTATTGCTCTTTACCTGCACTGTTATAAGCAGGAGCTGTAATTTCTGGATGATTGTGCCCACAAGAGGGGTGTGGGATGATTAAAATCGACACCTGGCTTAACCAAAAAAAATACCCATGTTGTCTGCTTTAAGAATGATTGGTGCATGATCTGACTCATAAATAGGAAGGTGGTAAACTCTACAGAATTTATAGATATTTCTCCACTCAAGCTCAGGAAGGAATTTGTCTAGCCTCTCCTTTACTAAGGTTCTTTCAGTCAGCCCCCTTTTCCATGTGAAGATGTTACCCTCAAATCCCACCTCAATCAAGTTGCATTCATCTATGACATCTCTGAAGTTCTGGATAAACTTTTCATCTTTCTGTGGTCCTCCCTTCTTTTCTATGTTGGAAACTATCTCGTTGAAATCCCCGAAGAAGATAACTGGTTCAGTGGCCTCATTTTTCAGTCTCCTCATGAGCTCCTAGGTGTTTTTCTTGTTCTGCTGATCAGCCCAGCCATAAATCCCAATAGCTCTCCAAGCACTGCCAGCTACCCCATCTTTAACCAAAGCTGAGACATGCCTATTAGAGTAGCTCAGAATGTCCGCATCTGAATCCTTCCACCAGAAGCCAAGACCCCCTGCCCTGCCAATGCTAGATATACATAACCCATCCATAAAACCATAGCTCCTTCTAACGTCTTCAAGTTGTCTATCAACGATCATAGTTTCCATGACGAAAACTATATTTGGACGTTCCCTCCAGACCCAGGCCCAGAGAGCTTTGCACGTGTTAGGGTCGCCCAACCCCTGACAGTTGCAGCTAAAGATTTTCGTTGGCCTTCGCGGGACTGGTCTCCGCTAGTCACCGCTACTTGGGTTGTGACACCCCCTTCTCTGACAGACACAAAACCAGAAGTCTTCCTCTGTCTTTTTCCTCCTGCCGATTGTGTTGGTTGTTCATCCAAATCCATGTCACATTATTCCCCACATCTGTCCCGCTTCCCCATGGCACTTTCCCACACCACCTCTTCCTCTGGGATGCCCAATCTAGATCCCCTACTTATTTTATAAACCCAGGGCTGATGCTCTTTTTCCCTTGACCTATCTTGGTAACCTGCTTCTTCTTTGAACCAGTTTGTTTCCGCCTTTGTGCCCTAGTAATAGATTTTCTTTCCCCTTTTCTTTGAATCAATGATTCATCCTGGACAGGTCCTCTCTTTATTGCATCTCGCTCTCCTTCTTGTCCCATCTTCCCCCAGCCGTCATTACTCTTCTTTGTGTTGCCCTTGTTGACATTGCCGTTGTTAACATTGGAATTTCTGTAAACTTCCTACGGATCAGCTTCCTCCCACTGCCAACCCTTCTGCCATTGTCCTTTCCCCCTGTTGTGCCGTTCAGATTGAACCTCTCGCATCCCATGGCTCTCCATCCTCACCCCCTCCGTCGGGGCCACCTCCTGGATGCACTGGCCTCCCTACATGGCTACTGTCTCCTCCCTTGTTAGGTGAGCTGCTTCACCTTCCTTCCCCTGTGCACTTTCTTTCTCCTTCCAAATTGCCTTCTCCACTCCATCTATCCTGTTAGCAAACGGCAGCCCCCCACCTACCCCTTCACTTGCCTTCCCTTCCTCTTCAACACCTTGCTTTCCCACCCCTGACCCCCCATCTCGTCCCCTGTCCCGACTACCACTGCGCCTCCCCCACCCGCCGTATACCTCCCCACTACTTCCTTCCCCGATGTCAAGCCCCCCCACTGCACTGACACTGTCTCCCGTCCCTCCCACCCCCTTCCCTTCCTCTGTCGAGCTCGCCTGAAAAGTTTGTTTCTTCTTCACCCCTCCTCTTCCTTCCACACTGCTCCCTTCCTATCGTCGCTGCTTCCAAGGGGAAGCTCGCATCCAACATCCCCACTGGTTCTGTTGGGCATTTTCCTCATCATAGTCTTGATAGTCTTTATCAATGTGGCCAAGGTGTCCACAAACAAAGCATAGCATCGACAACCTCTCATATTTTATCTCCACCTCCACTAAGATCTCACTTTCGACCCTAATCTTTAAGGATCGTTTGAGCGGCTTTGTTACGTCCAGTGAGATCCGGACTCGTAGGGAAGAATCCCACCCCATACTATCTCTGTCTGTAGCCAAAACATCTCCTAGTCCAGCCGCTATCTTCCTGATTCGTCCGCCCTATACCCCAGCGGGACGTCATAGAGTCGGACCCAGAAAGGTGATATGTTAATCTGCAGCCACCCTGGTTGCTCCTCCTTGTCCACCTCCTTGAAAAGAAGCAAACGACCATCGAAATTCCATGGAGCTCCAGCGATAACTCGCTGCTTGTCTGACTAGTGGATGAATTGCATCACGAAAGCACCTCCCTCGAGTTGTTTAAACTCCACCAATTCACGAAGACTCCACGCCTGTGCCATCGTCCTTTCCAGAGCTCGGAAGTTGTAAGATATGTCCGTAAGCATCCTGCCCACCAACGCCAAAACTGTGTGGTCGTCCTCCTCATCGCCCCCTCCTATCGCCTGGACGTCTATAGGATCCTCCTCCTCCTCTGTCAACCGTAGCCCAGCATACCTATCTTCCAACTCTATCGCCATCCTAGAGATGGAACCAAGGCAAAAAAAACCTGCCCGCTTGAACCTACAAGGGGAAACCCTAAACGAAGGGAGAGAGACGTTCACGCTTGCAAGCCCTAATTTCCAGAGTGACGAGGACGTAAGGGAACGGGTTAACACCTCGAGACCAATCTTCTGAGGCCTTCATTAGTTGATCATCTGGTAGGGAATCATTAATTAGAATCCTCTCGGTATCCTGAGTGTGGATGCGACTGAGGTGGTCTGCTACAACATTCTCTATACACTTTTTATCTCTTATCTCTAAATCAAATTCTTGTAATAAGAGGATCCATCTAATCAACCTAGGTTTTGCATCTTTCTTTGCCAGAAGGTACCTGATAGCTGCATGGTCTGTGTAGACAATAACTTTTGAACCGATTAGGTAGGATCTGAATTTCTCAAAGGCATCTACAACTGCAAGAAGTTCTTTCTCTATAGTTGCATAATTTGTCTAGGCTTCATTGAGGGTTTTCGATGCATAATAGATCACGTAATGTTTCTTCTCTATACATTGTCCAAGCACAACACCCACATCATAATCACTGGCATCACACATGATTTCAAATGGGTGATCCCACTCAGGAGCTCTAATGATGGGAGTGGTTGTAAGGGCCTGTTTCAGTGTGTTGAAGCTTTTGACACATTCTTCATTGAAATTGAAATCAGTATCCTTTAGTAATAGGTTCGTCATTGGCTTCGTTATCTTGGAAAAGTCCTTTGTAAATCTTCTGTAAAATCCTGCATGACCTAGAAAAGCACGGACTTCTTTTACGTTTGTTGGAATAGCCAGTTTAGAAATCACTTCAATCTTGGCTTTATCTACTTCAATTCCTCTATTGATGGCTCTATGACCAAGGACAATGCCTTCTCTTACCATAAAATGGCACTTTTCCCAATTTAGCACAAGATGTGCTTCTTCACAACATTTGAGGACCAGGGAGAGGTGCTTAATACATGAATCAAATGAATCTCCATATACAGAAAAATCATCCATAAAAACCTCCATAATGGTTTCGTTGAGATCGGAAAATATTGCAGCCATGCAACGTTGGAAAGTTGTAGGTGCATTGCAGAGGCCAAATGACATTCTTTTAAATGCATATGTTCTGAATGGGCAGGTAAAGGTTGTTTTCTCTTGGTCATCTGGATGTATGGGTATTTGATAGAATCTAGAGTAACCGTCAAGATAACAAAAATATTCTTGGTGAGCCAACCTTTCTAGGACTTGATCAAGGAAAGGCATTGGAAAATGATCTTTTCGAGTTGCCTTGTTTAATTTTCTATAATCTATTCACATCCTCCACCCTGTGACTGTTTGAGTAGGGATGAGTTCATTATCTTCGTTTCGTATAACAGTTGTTCCACCTTTCTTCGGGACTACATGCACTGGTCTCACCCGTGAGCTTATTATAGATTATTCCAGCTGTGAGAAGTTTAATGACCTCACGACGGACCACTTCCTTCATATTTGGATTCAACTTCGGTTGATCCTCAATAGTTGGCTTGTGATCTTCCATCATAGGGATCTTGTGCATACACAGCACTTGACTGACCCCAGTGAGGTCACTCATTTTATAACCGATGGCTTTCTTTCTTTCCCTTAATTCCTTCAAGAATTTCTCTTCTTGTTCAGCTGTTAGATCAGAATTTATAATAACTGGGCAAACCTTGAGATCGTCTAAAAACACGTACTTCAGTCCTTCAGGCAGGGGCTTCATTTCGGGAGCCTCTGATTTTTCCCTTGTTTCTTCTGTAGTTTCCATAGCTTTGAGTTCTTCACTAGTGACTTCAATATCTTCTTTAGCAGAGTCGAGGGATTCAACACAACCTTTCACTTGTTCGTCAATTTGTTCATCAACTGATGGGTTTGTTAGAGCAACTTCTAAGGGATCGTTTGATTCATGATGCTCTTGAGTTAGAAGTGACATTTTCTCAATGCAGTCAATCAGATATACTTCTTCTTGCATACTTGGTCTTCTCATACTTTCAAAAACCTTGAATTCGAGAATTTCTTTGCCTAATCTGAGTAGTAAGGTACCAGCCTCAACATCAATCAGGGATCTTGCAGTGGCGAGGAACGGACGACCAAAGATGAGAGGATATCTGGTGTCTTCTTTTATGTCCATAATAACAAAGTCGCATGGAACATATCTGTCCTTCCCTACCTTGACTGGGACATCTTCAAGGATTCCTAACAGACATTTTATCAAATTGTCTGCAAACTATATAGTCATGCCAGTGGGAAGCAATTCTACAAACTCTAATCTTTTGCATAGGCTTAGTGGCATAATAGAGATGCTTGCACGGAAGATCTGCCAATCCTTTCTTGCATGATGAGTCGCCAATGTGACATGAAATTCCAAAGGATCCCGGGTCTTTTTGTTTCTTGGGCATCTTACTCAATATGATATCAGATGTAGTTGTAGCCAATTTTACTGTCTCATACCAGTTATATACTTCCTGGTGAGGAGTGACTTTAAGTACTTTGTCCATGCTGGTATCTCGACCAGCACATCTAAGAAGGGTACATCAACATGAAGTTTCTTCATAGCCTCTTTAAACTTATTGAATTGAGTATCAAGCTTGGTCTGCCTTAGATGAGCTGGGAAAGGTATACGAGGCTTATATATAGGAATATCAGGTTTCGGAGTTTCCGTTTCTTCATCAGTAGGTTCCTCAGGATTTCCCTTATCTGTCTTATCGACTTTTGATTGAGACTCTTGTGTTTTTGAGTCTTGGGAAATCATAGGTTCATCCTCGTCTGTAATAACCACAGGTGTCTTTTTAGGGGGATTTGAATAATATTTCCCTGACCTAGTGGTGACTGCCTTCAACTGTTCAGGATGCTTAGGATCATTCTCAGGTTGGCCAATAAAGACTCCAGCAGGTGGCTTTATGCTAGTTGCGAGTTGAGCTAGTTGAGATTCAATAGCCTTCTGTTGAGCTTGTTGGTTGGCTATCATAGTTTGCTGAGTTTGTAACATCTTTTCAATGGCTGATAGCTTATCATAAGAAGATACGGGTCCTGCTTGCTGTCCTTGTTGTTGATTAAGATTCTGATAATGAGAGTTGTTTTGATAATTATTGTAGTTCCTATTCTGAAAATTCCCCTTGAAATTTCCTTGATTCCTAAAATTCTATTGTTGATTATACTGGAATCCTGGTGGGCCTCTTGGTTGATTGTTTGAACCAAATTGGTGCGAGTTTACTGCTCCAGAGGGGTTTCTGTATTGAAAACCGGGATGATTCCTATTCTGATTTGGATTGTAATAACTTTGACCAGGAATGGTGTTGATAGCATTAAGATTTTCCATCTGACCATTATCTTCTTGTCCACACACATTGCTTAGAACAACATCATAGAGAACATTGCGTGATAGGGTGGAATGATCAGTGCTCTTACATGCTTTATAGAAAAGGGAAGTGGACTTGACCTGTTCCGATTGTCGAGTGGGTGAATGTCCTCTTCCAATAGCAGCAAGAGATGATTCAATATGGTCTTGCTTGACAACCAAGAGCTTCAAGGTTTCAGTGATAGACTTGTACTCGGGAGTAGCTTCGGCCATGGCTACTTTCAAAACTCCTTTACCAACATATCTTCCCCGATTTGCTTGATTTTCTGCTCCTAGGGTGATGACTCTCCATGCGTTGTCATAGCTTTGACGCATGAAGTTTCCTCCATATGAGGAATCTAGGAATCTCTTATTATCATCATCCACACCCCTATAGAAAATCTCGATGAGTTGGTTCTTGGGAATTCTGTGGTGTAGACACTTGCGTAGGAGCTCTGTATATCTATCCCAAGCTTCAGCGAGGGTTTCTCTAGGTACTTGAGTGAAATTTGTTATCCGCCCCCTAATTTCATAGGTAAGAGATGGAGGGTAGAATTTTTCTAGAAATAAATTTTGGAGTTGTTCCCAGGTGGTGATGGGTATTTCGCTTTGCAATGAATTATACCAACTTATGTCTCTATCGGCAAGGGAATACTTGAAGAGACGGAGTCGAATGGCATCATCGGATACTCCATTTTGCTTCGTCATAGCACATAGATCGATAAATCTCAGAAGATGTTCTTGGATGTCTTCTGCTTGTTTGCCATTGAAAGGGTTGTTTTGAAGTAATGTGATCCAATGTGCCCTTATTTCGAAATTAGTAGCATTGATAGGAGGAGGTTGTACTGGATTATGAACATTCGCAGCTTTTGGGATTGAGAACTCTCTAAGATCCTTTTTTAGTTCAGCTGCTTGCGCTGCTGCTTGTGCTGCTAGGATTTCCTGCTGAACTGCAGCCCTGGCTTCTTGCATGAGCCTCTCTCTTTGTGCATTGATGGCTTGAGCCACCCTTCGGGCTACTTCCTCTTCCTGAGCCATCCTTGCTTGATTTTCTCAGATATGACGATGAAAAGTTCTATCTATCTCGGGATCAAACCTTGCTGTGAGTCAGGGGTTGTCCGAACGGTGCATACACTATGCCCTGGGTTGTACCTGAAATAGAAAAGATTTTAAAAATGAGATCCACAAGTAGAGTCAAATTCAAGTAGATGATCGATTGTTTCAAAAGAAAAAGCAAAATCCTAGATTAGTCTTAAAAGAACTAGATTTGACTAATTGATTTCGTTGTCCCCAGAACGACACCAGAATTTGACGTGGTATTCGAACGCACTAACAAACTCACTCGGGGTTGAGATCCCCAAGATTTTACCAAAACCAAAGTGCAATAATACCACCCGCAAGCAGACAGGTCTTATCGCGGTATAGTTAAGGATCGAACCCAAAGGACAACGTTTTTAAGAATCCTCGTCATTCGAATCTAGCTCAAGTAAAACTAATATTTAGAACGATTGGTTGATTTGAGGTTAATTAAACTAATTGCAAGAAAGTAAAAGCTAAATTAAGGATGGATTAGATCAATGATATGGAATCGTTGGGATGGTATCGGGTTTCACCACCGCTACACAAGCAAGCACCTTCAATCGCAAACAATCCAGACAAGATATATCAATCCAAATAGAGCTGTTGTAGAACGCCCCATACGGGCGTTAGGTCCGCGTAAGCATCACCTTAGGCATCAGATGTCTCGTCACCAACCAGATCACTTACTTACGGCTCCGAAGATATCCCATTCTATTTCTAGTTTGGGAGTCAACTGCATGAATTGATAAGCAAGTAGGCAATTAATATACGAGCAAACATCGGCGATTAACAAGAAGATACAAAATCCAACTAAAGTTGTGAACCCCCTATACAGGCGTTAGGTACACAGAAGCGTCATCGAATGCTAGATGGATCGTCCCCTCACGGATCATACACTTACGACCTCAAGGAATCCCATTCTATTTCTAGTTTGGGAGTCAACTTGTTAAATGACATTCAATCCTACATATAGAAGTTCTCACAACATAGGAAGAACAAAGACGAATGCAAGTAAAAAAATCAAACTACGAACATAACAATTAACACAAAATGAAGAGTTATATACATTGTCATGGAATGTTTAACAATATAACATGTTTGCATGGGCGGCGGGGCTAGTCCCCGCATCCCAGCGAAAAGGTACTACTCGCTCATGATGTGAGAAATAAGAAGAATGAGAAAGAGAGAGAAATCTGCCATGAACTCGGTGCAGAAGGTAGTCGCAGCTCGGTCAAGAAGATACATCCTTCTACGTCGTGTCGGAATAGATCTGGACGCGAAAGGGAGTTGCCAAGACAGACCGGACAGTCTCCCTTGCTCTGTCTTCCTACTCTCCTCATCCTCCTTGGTTGCAACACGGGCAGTAGGTGGAATGAAACTGGCACAAACTGGACTGAATTTGGATCGGACCTGTGTACAGGCAGCCTGTCGGCGTCCCGGAACCGATGCCTAAATGAGGACCCTTGGGGTCCTATTTATAAGCACAGATTTGTCCCTCATGCTTTTGGTGTGAGTCCAAACGATTTTGGTAAATATCTTCTATAAACGGTGTGTATGGTTCCACTTTACCAAACGGTTTCTTAACTTCACCCCATACGGTCTTCAACCAATAATCAGCCATGCGATTTACAGCTCATGCGGTCTACATGTTATTGCTTCCTACACGTGAGCAGCTAAAACGGTCTTCACATACCTACTTTAGCAAACAGTTTTGGTAGATTGCTATATCAAACGGTTTGGCCTTCCGCTATTTTCCCATTCAGTTTTGAACTTCCGATCAAACGGTTTATGCAAGCCAGTTCAAACGGTATATCATTCATGCATGCAATTCATCTGATTGGTCTTCATGGTTTCAGCTGCTCCACATTCTTCACGAGAACCACCAATTCCATTTTCATACGCGGACAGCTCATTCAGTTTGCATTGTGGGTAGCAAAAGTAAACAAACCGCACGCAACTCCATCATTCGGTCTTCATAGCTGCTAGCCATACGGTCTTGATGCCTTTTATTCAATCGTTCTTAGTACTGCATGCAGACTTATGCACGTGATTTATCAAATGTTTTGGTCAGCAACTTGTCCATACGGTTTCACAACTTCCCTCTTTTGCAAACGGTCTTTGCTTGTTTGCAAACAGTCTTCATGCATGGGTTTATCAAACGATCTCAAGCTAACGACTTTCTCACACGGTCTTATGAGTTTACAACAACCGGTTTCACGTCTCCAGTAGCAAATGATCTCTAGCTTCATTCGGTCTTCACGTTCCGGCACAACAAATGGTCTTGCCATTGGTTTGAGCAAACGGTCTCGTTCTTCAGGTGCACAACTCATACGGTTTGCTGCCATCATGCTCAAACGGTCTTGAGACCGCATGGGCTCAAACGGTCTTGAGACGGCATGAGCTCAAATGGTATTGAGACCGCATGGGCTCAAACGGTCTTGGTTAGATTGATTGGTCAGAACAAGGGGTGAGGGAAGGTAGATTTCAACTGATTGTTCAGCTTTATCAAGACCTGCATCAAATCAACCATAATTTCAGTTAGAATCATGATAATTGGATTAATTAAGTAATTTTGCACATTATGACTCACATTGATATTTAATGAGTGAAATAGTATATATATAGAGTTGAATTTGTTCCAAAGTGATAATTGAATTCCATGATGAATATGCATTCATCAGCCACCCCTCCTTTCCATTTTCCCAAGCTATCCCCCACCACCACGACACAGGATGTTGGTGTGTCTGCCTGAGGTGCACATACTAACCGATTAGATTCCACTAGATGCACCCCACAAGATTGGAACACATGATGGATTCACTTTCAAAATTTATAAAGACCTAGACCAACACACCTACATCTTCTCAAACACTATCATGCAAGTGCACGGGGTCATGTCGTAGTATAGGAAGGAGGAAAGTGTAGGGTCAATCCACAGGGAGAAAGGGGGCACTAGAGCTAGGTTTGTTTAGCTAGGTTCCTACTTCAAAGACTAGGGTTAAGGGTTTGAAGGTTGTTTTGATTGTTAAACTAAGGTGAGCAAGAAATCAATTGAAGGCGAGAATGAAATCTAAGTTAACCCTCAACTAGATTAGGACTAATTAAGCAGGAAAAGACTAATCTAGATATGAAAAGGCAATTTACACTAAGGCAAGCAAGAGAAAAACAAAAGAGCAAGTAAAGACCTAATCTAGAAAGAACAAAGCAAGAACAAGGCAAGAAAAGAGCTAATTAATCTAAAACTAGCTAAGCAAGATGGAAACTAGGGTTCTAAAGCAATTAAGGAAGATGCGGGCATTTTAGGGGATGTACTTATCAATTAAGTTGGAGAGTGACATATGAACATTATGGTTCCATTTAGATTATCCAAACCAAACACCAATTTAGATTCTAATGATTTAACCTAAGCTACTAAATGTCCATGGATATGCTAGGTTGTGTATAGGGGAACTAGTCCTTAACACCCCCTACTACCCTTGCAAGGCTCAATTGGGTTAGGGATTAGGTTCAATTCAATTAGAGTCTAGTCAAGTCTAGGTTTCTAGATTAGACATTCTTAGGGCAATTAGGGGCCAAAGGTAGTAATGGGGAGGTGAAATTAGGGTTTTGGACCCCAATTCCCCCACATTCTAGCCTTGAGAAGGATCCATGCTAATTGCACTAGAGTCACCTAATCTAGCTACTTAGATCTCTCACTTAGGCTTAGGGAGATTGATTAGTATGTAGGAAGATGGGAGGCAATGTAGGGATCCAAGAATTGGACCTAGGGGCAAATCCCAAAATTGCCACAAATATTCAATTTCCCTAGATTCCTAGGTGATTTCACACACAAACAAACAAGAAATTCATGGAGAATGAGATAGAAATAGAATATAATCATTAAAAATGAAATTAAAAAGTTTACACATCATTTTTCCCCAACATGGTAACAAAGTTACATTTTACACTCCGAATAGCCCACCCAAGGGGCCTAGCTACTCATAACAATGCAAAGTACAAAAAGAGAAGAGAAGGAGATAGAAGAAGTCATAGAGCTCAGTGTAGATGAAGAAATCCTCCACTTCAAATGCTACAGGGAGTCCTCCTCTCTCCTCTGAGGTGTAGGGGCATGGAATGATGGTGAAAATGAGTGGAAATGGAAGGAAACTAGGGTTTTGATGGTGGAAATGGTGAAATGGAGGTCAAAATAGAGTGGAATAGTTAAGGGGTAAAAATGGGGAGCTAAGAGGTGTTAGGAGGTAGCTAACCTCAACTTACAGTCGCCAACCCCTATATATAGGTGTGGGGGAAGAAATAGGTCAAGTAGGGGTAGATTGGGTAGTGTAGTGGTAAAAGTAGCTAGGTTTTGTGCGTAGCCATGGTGGGTAGGTGTGATCATGGTCATGGTGGGGTAGAACGATCGTGGGAATTAAAATGTCAAGATCACATGTTGATGGTCACTTTTGTACTAAAATTGGCACAGTCATGGGGGTCACCACGTCTGTAGTAGGGTAAGGGTAGAACGGCCATGCTGGGTAGCACGGCCGTGGTGGGTGATGTGATGGTGGCCGTAGTGTAAATGACATGCTTGTTATTTAGTGCTATAGCACGGTCATGCTAGGTGGCATAGTCGTGGTGGCTGTCCCGTGCACGGCCATTCTTTATGCAACGGTCGTGGTGCTGTCTGCAGCTGCACTCAGGCTTGATTCTTTAGATTTCCTTGGTCATCTTTGATTCTATGGATCTTTGTCCACTAGGGGTAGGTTGAGGGAGCATCAGACTTCACTTTGGGCCTCTCCATGGGTAGAGAAACCCTAGGATCACTCCTTTTCTCTCTTCCATCAAACGTGGTCCAAATGCCTGAAAAACATGCAAATAATGTCCATAAGTCCATTTTACACAAATATTCATATTTTGGGAAATAACATGTAATCTAACAGGTCTAGATGTGATTGAAATGCAAAATGGCACAAGATGAAGCCCTAAAATAGGGATAAATCACCACCCCAAACTTGAAACATACTTGTCCTCAAGTATGCCCCAACTCAATCTCTCTGCATTTTTTTCACAATCAAGAAATGACAAATGCAATGTAAAGGATGATTATTGCTAAATGGGATCAATAGTAACTAAGTACATGCATTCCACCTCTCTCCTATCCTACTTTCACAAACCAGTCATGAAAAGAGCACAAAGCATATGAACTTCTAATATAGTGCATAAAACACACAAGCTATATGTATTTCTTTCATGTAGTTCTGGGTAGACCGTTTCATGATGGCGTTAATCAAGGATGACTAGGAGTGTTATTTCACCTTCATGCTTTCAACCTTATGTTTCAAATCACACCAAATGACCCACGTGGCTATAGAAAAGGGCAAAATGAGCTAGGCTTGATGTTTCCTAGCTCAATGGGTATAAAAATGGAATTAAGGGTTGCGGTAAGATTTTGGAGTGCTATTATATAGAGCAGTCATCTTTTCTTCACTTAGATGCTCTTAAACAGGACCACCTTTTATTTTCTTTTGGCATTTTTTTTATTTTTATTTTCCCTTGGAGTAGATAGGGAATAAGGTGATGAGAGTGAAGCACTGACATGTAGAAGTGGCCACCCCAAAATTTTGGTGGTGGCCACGGCTGATAAGTGCACTTTGGCATCCTTTCATGAGGTGGAGGGGTGGTAAGAAGATGGTGAGTGAATAGTCAGGTCAAAGATGGATCACTGGTGTGGTTCTCAACACAAGGTATCCTGCATGAAAATTAATCCAACACTTCATTCAAAAATGTCACACCACATGAATGAACAACCTAAAATTGATACCTCAATCAAGTGATTTCATAGGAACTAAGCACTCATAGCTTGCTCAAGTCACAATTCAACCAAATCATTCGCAAACACAAGAGAAGTGGTGCGCATGTAAAAAATCAAGCATTGATACCATTTAGCAACAAACAATGATAATTCACTTGCATTTGTCAAATGTCATCATTTCTAATCCAAAAGGTAGAGATGGGGTCGAAACACACTTTTAGGCAAAAAATCTCAAATTTGGGCAAAATTGGCCAAAACGGTGCCAAGTTACCTTCAATCACATCTAAGCCTATATTATTGAACTTAAAGTAGGAAACAAGAAAATACTAGCTAAATCATGCAAAAACTAAAAAAAATCAACATGATATGCAATGTGTAACATCCCAGGATTTGAGGCCTCGAATAACATGATCTTAAAAGGAATGATTGGACTACCCATATCACCAAGGTGTACCTCCTTTTTCGGGAGCCCATCTCTAAAGAACTCTATAGTTAAGTGTGCTCAACTTGGAGTAGTACTAGGATGGGTGACCAGTCGGGAAGTTTATCCTGGCTTGCGTGTGAGTGAGGACAAAGCGCGCAATTAAGGCTAGTGGTGGTCTGTGGGGCCAGTCGTCATTCCTGAACCTTTTCTAGAGCCTTGGGTAGTGGGCCCAGGCGTGACAAATGGTATCAGAGCCATAACCTCTCCAGTAGGTGGGGCCCGCATGAGTATGTGGCATGCCAGTCTTGAGCCATGCGGTCCAGGCATGTAGGAAAGGGTTGTTCATGGTTGACGTAGCCACCCTTGTGCTGATATTCTGTGATCGGAAGTTGGGTGTCCATATGAGGCAATATAGTTGAGCCTTGACGAGGACGTCAAGAGTCTAAGCGGGGGAGATTGTAGCATCCTAGAATTTGAGGCCTTGGATAACATGATCTTAAAAGGAATGATTGGACTTCCCATATCACCAAGGTGCACCTTCTTTTCCAGGAGACCAGCTAGTGGTGGTCTGTGGGGCCAGTCGTCATTCCTGAACCCTTGCTAGAGCCTTGGGTAGTGGGCCCAGGCGTTGCACAATGCATGGCAAAAAGAGAAATTTTTTTGAAAATTATGCAAAAATGACAAGAAAGAAAACTGCATGGCATGAAAGGATGAAAAGCAAGAAATTTCTAAACTAAGGCAAACAAAAGCAAACAAAAAAAATTAAATGGCAGGTGAAATGCAAAATAATAGTGCAAATGAGATAGGGCATACCGTCCTACCACCCCAAACTTTTGAATTTTATTATCCTATGCATGACACGAAAGTGTGGGAATGATAGGGTAGATGATCACTGTGGTGGTGGTCCTCCCCGCAGTGGAGGTTGCAGGTAGTAGGAACCCCAGTAGTATGACTATGGAGTCGGGTAGTTGTCCTGATATGCTGACAGTAAACTCCACCAATCTTCCCCTCATTGGGGTTCCTCTGTGCCTAGGCATGCTAGAACTAGTATAGGTGGTTGACCTGATAATGCATCTACTGATGGTCTAACCACAAGGCATCCTGAGTACGATGAAAACCCTCCTATGCCTACAGTATCCTATCATGTGTCGCCTGAATGCCCTCCAACTGTGCATGAATGGTGGCCATGTCATATGCATTCACTGAGGGTTGTTGTGGCTCTGACGCCCCTATCCTTTCCTCTCGATGTCTCACTCGTCGTACTGCTCTATCTTCTGCTGCCCGTCTCTGCTTAGCTACCTGTGAGAGATCTCATAGACCCTCTGTCAATATCACCTCAGGGATGCTCCTCCTCATATCCCCTTAATCTGTCCAGAAAATCCTGAGTGGGTCGATATTGTTCCATGTGGGGTGGAACATGGTAGGGCAACTTCAAGGAGACTCCTACGTATGGTGGGTTGACTTGGTAAATGATCCTATTCTCCACAATGGTGATCATGGAAGAGTAGGCTAAGTAGTGCAAGTAAACTAGATTCCCTCCATCTACCTTTGTGTATCCTGTCATATCATGTCCCAAGGTAGTGGCTATAGACGTCACAATCCTTCCCATTACAAATGGATTTGTGCTCTTCGAAAGGATTGTCCTCAGATGCTCAATCAGTAATGCTCCAAGATTTGCATGCTTCCCCTTAATCAACCAACCAAGTACAAACATATACTTCTTTTTACAGCTTCCTTGGTTTTCATACCTGCCAAAGATGGTATTTGCCAACACCTTCTGAACATAGTGGAGGAAAGGATTGTGAATAGCACTAGTCTTTGATTTCCCCACTACATATGTACTCTGGGTGGTGAAGTGTTTCCACACTATAGGATATGTGGAACTGGAGTCGTTCTATGTCCTCACTCTATCTAGGAGGTCCTCCATCTCTTCACTGGGAGCAAAAATCTGATTTAGAATCCTTAAGGTTATCACCCACCTCTTATCCCCAATCATCACTCTAATAACATTTTCACCATCATCAATCACTTTCTCTACTGTGGTGAAAAACTATCGTGTCATCTCAACATATGAATCCTACGACAATGTCAGAATCTCAAATAATCTCATCTTCTCCATCAAGCCCTGGAAAAGGCGTAGAAGCCCATAGCTTCCATCGTCACTCGACACGTGTAGTGAGTTTCTATCACATTGTGTGTCAAGCACTATGGGTGCATGGCTTTCTTTTCCCTGTCGCTGGTGACCTCAGGATGTGGATGGTGTCATTGTTGTGGTATCTCAGTCTGTTGTGCATATGGCATCTCTTCATTCTCTTCTTCATCTAGTAAGAGTTTCCTACGTGCTTGTGGCTACGGCTGCACTGCCAAAGAAATGGATGGCCGAGATTGTGAAATCGATGGTTGTGCAGCTGGAATTGAGGGTCTCTCAGATGAGACAGAGGGTCGGGCAGATGACGGCGTGGTTGTGATGCTCTAGACGATGATGGTATCCCCCTTCATGATTGTGTGGAGGCTCCTTCCACAATTGGATCCACCAAAGCATCCAATTTAGGCTCTATCAATCGAGGGTTACTATTCTTCAGCTTCCTTTGGTAGGAGATGACACCCTTAGTCTTCTCCACTACTTTATTTGCAAAGTTCTTCATCTTTGCTTGAAATCAGAGGCGAAATCACCAAATTTTGAATTTCTCTGAAGAACGGGGATGTTGGGGAAGAATGGAGAGAAATGTGAGATTTTGTGGATGAAAAGAATGGGATGGAGATTAAGGTAGTGGAACTGGTAGGGAATGGATTTGGCAAGGTTTGGGGGTGATTTGGTGGAGATTCGAGGGTTGGAGAGGGGGTGCGAAGGGCTGCACGGTCACTAGGGCACAGAGCACGACCATTCTATTCTTCGGAGAAGTGAGCAAATGATTTGCAATTTTTGCAAATTCGACCTTAAGTTGCTAAAATCGGGCTACAACACGGTCATGTTGTACGGCACGGCTGTGGTGGCTTCAGGCTAAATGGCCATGCTGCCTTGCACGGGCGTGGCGCATCCCTTGTCAATTTTTTTTTCAAACTTTGGCCCTGCTCCCTGTGATTACTTGTTGATTTCATTCACACAACTGTAGTGGATGGACACAGCTGTGGTGGTCTCTGTAGCTGCTATTCCAATCTTGAAGAACATCAAACACTCAAAATCTTGATCGAAAATTATTTTTCATGGATCACTTTGTCAACATCTCATCCAAATTTCCTCATTTCACCCTATATTTATCTGCATATCTTAAAACTAAACAAAAACTATTAAAAACAAGTGTGTGTGTTTTCTTGGAAAAGTGTAAAAACAAAGCAAAAGTATCAAAAATTGAAGGTTGGGTCAAAATTTTCCCAAACCTATGTGGGTTTTCTCCCATAAGAATTGAATTTCTTACCTTCAGCTTGTCTTCTTGGCGATTCTTCAATAATTCATCCATTTGGAATCCTCATGTGCCCATTCTTGCAATAGATACATCTCTATTTTCCACTCAAGCTATGTCCCTCATCACTTTGATCACCAAGTTTGTCCTCAAATCTTTCATTGTGACAAAGTGGATTTTAGCATAAGAATGAATTATTGAATCTTTTGACCTCATTATACTCAGTCATGGTCTCAAATTATTTTTCTTTACTTCATAATCATTGTTGAGACTCAAATTCAAAAATATGGTGATCAATGTGAACTTTATACACATTATAAACCCACAAATTTGATTAATTCATCACTTTTTCCAAAGAATAAAATTGGTAAATAAAACTTCATCATATGGCTCTAAAACTTTGTCTAAATATTTTCCACATTATTTTAAACCTATGCTCTAAATTTCATCTCAATTGGACATTCCTACCATTTACTATGATTTCTAATGTGTTGAAAACCCTTTTATTTGCCTCTTAATTGGACCTTTTCCATGTCAACAATACAAGGCAAGGATTTGGGGGCGATCCCAACCCTTGGATCTACTTCTCGTGGATCCTGGCCTGATACAGCGGCCATGGACCCGTCTTCTACCTCCCACAATCAGCGGGGAGGAGTAAATGAAGACCGAGAATGAGATCTCCTTCTTGTGACCATGAATAAAAATTCTAAGTGAGCCAAAATGATCCTCTCACAATTTTGAACTGAATATACCCTAGTTTGAAGAGAATTCATGCTCTGTCCAGCCACCAAAATGAGTGCCTAACTTTTCATTCCCACTTCAGAGGACATGGCCATTCTTCAAAACTCAAGCTAGCCAAACCCTAGTCCCCAATATTATATATAAACACCTCCTGAGGATCGTCACCGCTCCACACAACTATGAGACCCTCCCTTACTCACTCCCTTGGTCTAGAGCTCCCCTCAAATCATCCCCGACCTCCTACTACTCCAAGAGGCACCACCGCACAGCCCCTTTGGGCATCCCTTCTCCACGCCTCCTCTTCCCAAGCTCTGGTTCCCCATTCAACTCGTGACATGGAGGCGAACTTGGACGACACCCTCACTTCCTTCCCTAGCTCTCCCCCCCCCAATGCCTTGCCCCATCGGAGAGTCTCTCTACCGCTTTCTGTGGCTCCCGTGGAGGTTTGCGTGAAGGGAAAACAATCGAGAAACCAAGGACCTAGGGCGGTCTGACCCGGTCTAGGAAAATCGAACCGAGTCAAAAAGCCCCACTGAACCACTACCAAACCAGACAAACTAAGATTGGATAGCCCCCTAAGCTAGCAAGTTGCAGTGACTACGTGGCTTGATCCTAGACATGGATCACACATCATACGATCCCCAATTTTTCACAAATTAGGTGGTATACCTCCTCTCTACTTGAATATTCAATTAAATTGTCAGATCGTGCAAAAATCGTATCTAATACATCCTAGCTCCAAAAATTATGAATAAGTAGTGCATTTTGATTTAAAAAATCCAATGAACCCATTAAAAATACTTTTGAAACCTGATTCCAAACTATGATCACAAATATACCTAAATATTGATCTCTTTCTTAGTTAATTGGTCTACATGGCTCTATTTTGTGTTTAGACTTTGGAAACCTTATATCTAACTTTGATATCTATTTTGAGACTATAAAATCAGAACTTGATCTAATCTTGAACACCAATGATGTTAGAACATGATGATGATCTAAAGACTTGATTATGACTTGAATATCGATCATGAAAACTAGGGTTAACACATATGATCCTAGAAAACCTAGGTAAGTCATTCACACTCGAAAATATTTGACACTTGAAATAATGTTGTACATATTGAAATATTGGTTGATTATAAGTGAATGACCCAACCCTTAGGTTGAAATAGGAAAAGTTTAACCCTAATCTTGAATATTGACACATGATCTCCAATTATCATGATCCTGACCCTTGATCCAAACATTGTGATTTAGGATCTAACTCGAAGGGTCTACCTATTACTTGTTGAAATCATTACTCAAAATCCTCAATGAAAGGTACTCTATTATACCTTCTCTTTTATTGTAATGAAGATACTTTTTATGTATCTCTTGATTGTGTACTTGGCTATATACTTGGTTGAGCTATTGTTCCCTATTGATTAGGATTCCATATTTCTTATATTATATTTTGAGACAAACTAGAAAACATAAATGACATGCCCATTATGACTGCCCATATAATGATAATGATGATGATGATGTTGATAATGTTGATAATGTTGATATTGAGTGCAAGCAACCCCTCATTCGGAGGTGGACTTGTACATTGACCTCCTATATCCTATGGTGAGAAGGAGCCTGGTGACCTCCCCATCGCGTTGGGGTAGTAGAGTCACACAAAAAATATAAGCATGCTTATTGATTACAACATAATGGGAACCCATAATAAAAATTGAATCGTTTGAGAAACTTGTCGAATAACTTTTGGATTTTCAAATTGCTCGTTATACTTTTGAAATATAATTCCTTGCAAGTACACTAATTTTTTTATAAACCATTTTACTTGTTTTTATATAGCGTACCGTGCAATTGCATTAACTCTATGTCTTGATTTTCTAGATTTTAGGCAAACATTGGAATCTTGACTATATTGCTTCTGCAATCATATACTCTGATGACAAAGATTGATCTACAATATCTCCTATATTGGGTTAGTTGTTCTTTAAATATCCCATTTTTAGTTATTATTTCTTATTGTATATGCCAATGTGTTAGATCCTATCGGGCCACTCAGGGATGGGCACTTCAATCCTCTTACTACTGCCTAGGGAATAGGATTGGGATTGCGGTAAGAATGGTTCTGTGACATTCATCTTGATCTCCTTCTCCCGAATGACCAATTGGACTCATGAAATGACCATATCCAATATCCTCATCTCGAACTCACCAGTTTGAGGACTTGAATATGTTGATCTTTATCTGCATGTCCATGAAAGAGATTGTCATTATGCCACTAGGAACATGTACCTCAACATCAACTATATATAAGAATGGTCTCTCAAAGATGATGGGGATCTTCTTATCATCTGGCTTCATGTCAAGAACAATGAAATCAGCTGGGAACATGGATCCTCTTTCCTTATCAATCATCACCAAGACATCATCCACTCGCCCTCTAGGCACTTTGATGTAGTGGTCTGCCAATTGGAGAGTGCAATGTGTCAGTTTCAACTTGCCTAGACTCAGCTCAACATAGACACTATATGGCATCAAATTCACATTGGATCTCAAATTAAGTAGGGATTGACCTATGTGATGTCCCCAAATGTAGCTAGGTATGATTGGGGCTCCTGGGTCTTTCCTCTTCATGGGGAGTGAGGGCTGGAGAATGGAGTTCACTTATTCAGTCAACTTCACTTTCTTCGATATCCTCCCCGTTGACCTTCTTTTCACAGTGCATAGGTTCTTGAGGAACTTGGCATATGATGGGATTTTCTTGATAGCATCCAAGAGTGGAATGTTCACCTTCACTTGGTGAAACACCTCAATAATATCCACATTATGCTTTTGCCCCTTCTTCATTTGTGGTGGCTCATCTAGTGCTTCAATGAATGTAGGGTCATTGGCTTTGTCCTTCCTTGCATCAACATGAGGTAGAACACTAGGAATGACGGGACTTGTAAATGGAATATGAGGTGGAGAACACGGCATCCCAAAATTAGCAGGATGTATCACTGAATCATCTTCAGCAATTTCAATCACATTATCACCACTTGGCTGCCTTTGCTTTTCTTTGTCAACCTTTCTTTGACTTGCGGGCTTCTCAAGAGATTTCCCACTCCTTAGAACTATCACAACACTTCCTTCTCATGGTGGAGAGGGGGAGCTAGTTGTGGCTATAGAGGAGGTGGAGGTGGCACTTGGGGTTAAAATTGAGGTGAAAGGGAGAATTGAGGTTGCAAGGTGAATTGTAGATGGTGATGGAGGGTAAGGTGGAGTATAAGTCTCCTTGGAAATGGTAGATGGGTTGCACTTGCATGGGAGGTGGACTATATAATACTTGAGAAGAGGGCATGGGTCCACTTGCCTCATGGTAGCTCATGATGGGTTTTGAAGACAACTTTTCTTCTTAGAGAGAAATTATGGAAGATAGCTGCTCTACTTTCTCTTCTAGCCTTGTAACATCTTTTTGAACATCATCAAATATTTTAAATCTAGAGAGAACCTCTTCCTCAAACCTTGAGATATATTTTGGACTTTGTGGATCTTGGTAGCTATAGGAGGGAGGTGTCTTATTTTCTTCTCCATAGAACTCAATAGAATTGATCGGGTGGCAAGGAGCATTTGTCACCTAGTTCTTCATGAAACTCACCATGTCACCAAGAATCTTCATCACTTGTGGGCTTGAGTCATTATGAGTAGGAGGTATCACACCAAAGGCATAGCCCCCGTCATTCATCAAGATAGAAGCTCGAATTCTTGACCCTTCAGCCAACTACTCAAACAAAGGCTATATCTCCTCAGGTGGCCTAGCCATGAAAACTCCTCCACAAGAAGAATCCACTGTATTTTGGTCCTTTAGAGATAAATTGGAGTAGAATGATTGAACTAGCTGTCATAAAGGGATCTCTTGGTGCGTGCACTCTCTCAAAATCTTCTTAAATCTCTCCTATGCATTGTGGAACTGCTCATTGCCCATTTGACTAAACCTTGTCATGGCACACCGCATTTGTGTCAACCTTGTTATAGAGTAGAATTGTTTCAAGAAGGCATTCTTAATTTTTTCCCAACTCATGATGTCCCTCCTCGAGTCATACCGATCTTTGGCTCTATCTTTGAGGGAGAAAGAGAACAAGGTCAACTGGATTGTATCATCACTAGCCGTCGGCGTCCTGAAGGTGGAGCATACTTCAAGAAAGGAATCCAAGTTCTTGTAGGTGTTCTAACTTTCTAAGTCGTAGAAGATGGGTAAGAGCCCAAGAAGACCTGGAGGAATATAGAATTTCTCCCCTGGCAGTTGATCAACCCTGCTAGCAATTGGTGATTTATAGATCTACAACATCTACCATACAGGGCCTCATATGGTACCATGTCAATACTATGTTGATAGCTATTATTGTAGGCAAATTCTATCAAGCTCAAATGTAGATCCCAACTTCCTGTAAACTGAAGAACACATTCTCTAAGCAAGTCTTCCAAGGTTTGTATAGTACTTTCTGATTGTCCATCTGTCTGAGGATGAAAGGTTGTACTAAACCTTAACTCTGTGCCTAAGGCTTTATGAAGTCATTCCCAAAAATGACTCGTAAACTGGGGACCTCTGTCAGAAACAATGGTAACTGGGACCCCATGCAACCATACTATCTCATCAACATATAACTGTGCCAACTTCTTAGCAGAATAGGTTGTTTTGATAGGTAAGAAATGTGTTGTCTTTGTCAACGTAACAACTATCACCCAAATGGAATCATGACCTTTGTCTGTTCTAGGCAAACCAACCACAAAATCCATGGTCACATGATCCCATTTCCACTGTAGTATAGGCAAAGGTTGCATTGTTCCTGCGGGCTTCTGATGTTCAGCTTTAACCTGCTGACACACTGGACACCGCATAACAAACTCAACAACATCCTTCTTCAAACCAGGCCACCAATACATATCTTTTAAGTTATGATACGTCTTGGTGCTTCCTGGATGCATAGCATACATAGATGAATGTGCTTCTTCTAGGACTAACTTCCTTAAGTTATCGACATCAGGTACTATCATTCTACCATGATAACAGGCTACATGATCATTTGAATCATGGAAACCATCTCGTTTATCACTACCATACTCTAATATAATCTACTGAACTACAGCATCAGCTTGCCGTGCTTCTTTAAATCTGATGTCTCAGAGTAGGTTTTATGTGCATCTCAGCTAACAACCCAGATAACAATGATACCTTAAGTTGTACATTATCTTGCCTTAAAGAGATAAACATGTCACTCTTAGAGCACACTAAGGAGTCTAGCTATGCTTTATCTAGGGCTGGTGTTGCTGATTTTCTGCTTAATGCATCAGCAACCACATTGGCCTTTCCTGGATGATAATCAATTGTACAATCATAGTCCTTGATCAACTCCATCCAGCGGCGTTGCCTCATGTTTAGCTCATGCTGAGAAAAGATGTACTTTAGGTTCTTATGGTCTGTGAAAATCTAGAATGTCTCTCCATAGAGGTAATGTCTCCAGATCTTCAAAGCATGGACTACAACAGCTAGTTCTAGATCGTGTGTCGGATAATTCTCCTCGTGTTTCTTAAGCTGTCGAGAAGCAAAAGAAATCACTTGTTTATCCTGCATTAACACACATCCTAAGACATTCTTAGATGCATCACATAAAATTATATACCCTTTCCCTTGCTCAGGTAGCACCAACACAGGTGCACTTGTCAACCTTTCCTTCAACAACTGGAATGATTGTTGACACTTGTCATTCCAAACAAAAGGAATATCCTTTCTGGTCAACTTGGTTCAGGGTAAAGCTATAGAACTGAAGTTCTTAATGAACCTCCTATAATAGTCTGACAACCCTAAGAAACTACGAATCTCCGTCGGTGTCTTCAGTTGTTCCCATTGCAAGACAGATTCTACCTTTTTAGGGTCAACACGAATACCTGAAGCAGATATTACGTGTCCAAGAAAAGAAACTTCTGGTAACCAGAACTCACACTTGCTAAACTTAGCATACAACTTACGCTCTCTTAGCAAAGTTAGAGCCTGAAGAAGATGTTGCTCATGTTGTTGAGCATCTATGTTATATATCAGGATGTCATCTATGAAAATGACTACATACTGATCAAGAAAAGTTCAAAAGATTCTATTCATGAGTTCCATGAATGTAGCTGGTGCATTAGTTAGTCCAAACGACAAAACTGTGAACTCATAGTGACCATACCTTGTCCTAAAGGCAGACTTAGGTATGTCACCCTCCTTAATACCCAGTTGATGATATCCCGACCTCAGATCTATCTTTGAGAAAACAATTGCACCACGTAACTAATCAAACAAATCATCAATCCTCGTTCAAACGTCTTGTCGGCTCCCTATCCTTCATGGTGGGTAGGTGCCCTAGGTGCAGGTATTGGCATCCTATCTGTCATGTGAGTGATGGCAGCTATAAACTGCCCAAACATGGCTTGGAAGGATGGGTTCCCCATGTCATCTTGATTGAACTAGGTGGTTCAGGTACAAGCTCCTCCCTTCCTTGGTCCCTTGCACCTCCTCCAGGTGTAGCAACACTACTCTCAGCAATATGTTCATCATGTGATCCACACATCTTTAGTTCTTCTTCTCCTCCTCCTATATGAGTAGAAGACACTATCAGATAAACTGAAAGACACTAGAACAGACTCAACAACCTTAGTCCTATTTCTTTATACACTCAGCGAACCTATATCTCTGATACCACTAAATTGTGGCATACGATTCACAAAATGGGATTAACTAAAGTGGAAGCAAATCATTAGGAGTGGAATTATTGAAAATCACTAAAAATTAAAACTTTTTACAAAGAGATCCATAAACTGAAAAACTCCTTCATAAAGAACCAAAGTAAGTTATGTACATTCGAGTTCATCAGTACATCTTTGTATCATCTCTTTCTCAAAAGTTACAAGCATTAACTGCCCTATTAAACTATACATAAGCAGTATACAAAAATCTCGAGGCATCAAGCCAAAATCTCAGATCAATATCAAACTAATTACTGACTCCTAGGACCTGAGAGTACAAAGATGACACATAGAACTCTCTATACACAGGACTTGACAGACAGTGTCTCCACCTGAGGAAGCAATGTTGTCCTTGCTACTGTTGTTGTTGTTCTTCTCTTTTTATAGGGTTTCTGTTTCTACCTCGTCCACGTCCACCTAAAAATGTTGGATTTCACGGGAGTGAGACAATTATAAAATTGTCCCAGCGAGAGATATAACTCTCTTCCAGAAACATTATTATTGCAGATAATAGAATAAAATTGAGTAGAAGAATTATAATCATTCTATAGTAGCTAAATCATTAACTAAACTATTTAGAGCAGTATTCTCTATTCAAGTCAAAATCAGCTAAATCTGGGCAAGGCAGCATATTACTTATTCAATAAGGAATATGAAGAACATGTATAGCATTTATCCAAATAAGACAAACTAATCAATGTATCATCAACCATTGTTTCTTGTATTTCTACCTTAAGCACATACGCTACACGGCTGATTACATTTTACAAACATTCTTAAACCCTAAGGAGATGAGATATACCGCTCATACTCCAACCGACCACGATTACGTAAGGCATTGGTACCAGACAAGGTCAGTGGGAGAGCTGGATTCCATGACCTCATCTGTCTCGGTCAGTACGAGACTACTTTAAGCAGAGACATCATGTGTCAACTGCAATTATCTTGCCAGGGTATATTGGCATCTTCTCTATAGAGTTATAGCCCATAACATATACTCTCTTCAGGGTTATGGCCCGTAGCCAATGCTTGGTATTATTATTGAGGAGTCATGACACATAGACATACTCTTATTGGGGTATGGTCCGCAACCAATCTCGTACATAGGACATAGCCCGTAACCATTCCTATGGGGCATAAGGATATATTTGCCCAATTACCCCCACATATTCAAAAATATACGTTCTGAGTAAAGCTTGTTTCACCAATCAGCTAATTCTGACGTTGATGGATTTGTGGTCAGGGCAACTACATTCTATGATTTCACTTGATTAATTAAGTACATTATCCTATTCTTTTAGCATCAGCCAAGTTTTCAAACATAAGCCATTATAACAATTTGCTATAAAGAATGAGTACTATTTCCATCAAGTTTATTAGGATCTCAGTCCTTTATAATATCCTCATCATGATTCAAGAATATGAGTGTTCAAACCCTTAGATCATCAAAATGCTTGTTACCACTTTAACAGGTAATTTAATGCCATCAGGTCATCTGCCAGTGTAAACATGATAATTGCAATGTAGGTACTTCACATCGCTCTTAAAGCGCACTAATCTCTTTTGTTACCTCTCACTAGGCAACACAGCATATTATGGCTCACAAGGCTCATAAATCACTTTCAATAAATAAAACATCATAGCTCATACCTGGATATGTTCATTATCTCATAAAACATGCATGATTAGTACAGATGATAACAGTTACATCAATTTCATGTCATCATAATACAAAACAATTATATCATTAGTATTCAAGGGTAACACCACTATTCCATTACTATGGTTAGGGTTTCCCTTTCTATTTCAATTAGAGTTATTCATCCCTTTTGTTTAATTAGGACCAATGACTCATCATCTCATTGTCCAGGATTAGAGTCTCATGCTCTATAGTATAACCCAGAATTAGGGTTTCACATATACCTTCACCTTAATTGGAATTAGGGTTTACTATTCACATTGCATCACCCTAGATTAGGGTTTATATTCAATAACCCAAAATTAGGGTTTACTATTCACATTGCATTACCCTAGATTAGGGTTTATATTCAATAACCCGAAATTAGTAGTCTTTGAAACCGTTTAACAAAGTAGTATTTGAAACCGATTGCCAAAGTTGAAGTTTGAAACTGTTTAAGCCTCAACCAGTTTGGGATCGTTTGGTCCCAAACGGTCTTGAGACCATTTGGTCCAAACCTCTTCAAAACCGAATGGACCAATTATGGTCTCAACCACTCAAGTTGATTTAGGGTTTCCAAGGTTGATTCCCCCATCGATTGAATCCATATAACCAATCATCAATTTAACCTAACACCTTACTTCAATAGAGATTAATAACCATCCTTCACTTGGTTTGACTTTCAATTGATCACCAATTAGGTTTTGAATCCAATTGGATTAGGGTTTGAAATCAATGAACCTTCAATATTAATCACTGTGAAACTAATTACTTTCAAATCATTGGACCACCATCCAAATTGGACATGACCTGACCTCAAACAGTCTTGAGGTCGTTTTGATGACCTCCAAACGGTCTTGATATTGTTTGCCCATCTCATCATCAAAATCCATGACATCCAATTAGGGTTTGGATCATTGGATTGATTATCAAATCAGCAATTGATTGCAATATAGTTTGGCATCTTTGGATCTTCAAATACCCAACCATACTCAACCCTAGACCTCCAAACGGTCTTGGTTGAGCCTCAAATGGTATTGAGACCGTTTGAGTGATCCCCAAATGGTTTTGAAACCGTTTGGGTCAATCAACCCAAAGTTCTAACTCATTCACTTAAGAAATCAGCACTTAACCCGATTAGGGTTTGGTGATTGATTATCCTTCAACTCATGAACCCCTTGGAACTAATCAATTATAATTAGTGAGTTATTAACCATCATCATCATCATCATCAATTTTCCAAATGGTCAACTATGGTCAACACCCTCAAATGGTTTTGAAACCGTTTGCTCTCAATCGGTTTGATGAAACCGTTTGCCCCTAAACGGTTTGAAACCATTTGCTCCCAAACGGTTTGTGAAATCGATTGAGCAACTATATTGAAACCGTTTGGCCTAGCATTTTCTTAGTAAGAGTTTCCAAGATGATTTCATCATCATCTTCCTTCGTGCATCCAAGAACTACTGCCATTTTCATGGAAATTGCAGCAATGAATCAAAAGAGTTCCAAATAGAAGAAAATAATCAACAATTATTGAAGAATGGAATGCAATATCAATGTTTAAGGGTTTAAGTTATAAAAACCGCCTCAAAATCTGATTCCAAGCTCCAAGCTCCATGTCTCTAATGGTGTATGAAGTTATAGCAACTGCCCAAGGTCTGTTCTTGAGCTTTTGGATGAAAAAGTGGGCTAGGATTGGAAATCGAGTGAAGAAAACAAAGAATCAAGCATTGATTTTGGGTTTTCACCATGAAACCAAGGTGGAAGATGATCAAAATCTTACCAACAGGTTAGAGTCGTCCTTCTCCTGCTCTTGATCTCTCCCGTGGTTGTCCAAGGCAAGATGAGAAAAGAAATTCCAACAAAGATCCTTAAGTGGGTAGGAAAAGCATTATGTATAAGGGATTTCAAGGAAAGAGAAAATGAAATTAATTTCTTTTATTTCCAAAATTATTTACACCACTTCCCCCTCAATTCCTTGGCCACGAATCCACCTTCATTATCTTGCAAAACCTCTTCATTATCCAAAGATTAAAGGAAAATAAATTAAGCACCTTAATGAATTTTATACTAATATCCAACTTTTAGTGGATAATACTTTTTATTATGTTAATGTGAGTGGGCTTCCACTCAACCAAGATCTTTTCGTGTCATAGCAAGGCACAAGCTCGTCCAACACTTTGAAAATTCCTTCATCAACTTTTTGGTTGAAGGGCTCCTCAATTAATTTATTTCTTTTTGCATTAAATTAAATTAAAGTTCCATTTATGCTTAGATATTGATTATTTTAATATCAAGATTCTCTCTCCTCCAAGATAATTCAAATGAGGCACCCCTCTCATTTTCTTTACTCTACTTGATGCAAAGAAACATGAGGGACCCTCTAGAGGTGGTATTTTGCATATTGAACCCTAGGTTTTGGGTAAATTGTACATTACACCAAAACTAGGTTTTAATGCACAAGGATTGCTCTACAAGATTTATCTTAGTACCTAAACTTGTGGAAACCATACCACTACATCATACTCACTATTATGATGCATCAACATCATAGGAACATTTTATCATGTACAATTTTCAATCAAACCCCTCAACTTGGGTAATTTGCACTTTAGTCCAAAATTAACAAAACAATGTCTCAACATTATTCAAAAGGGAATGAAATTGAAATATAAGTTCCTCTTGAGCCTTAATTACTTTTCAAGAAATAAAAGCAAGCATCTAATCAACTTTATTAGGCAAAACACCTAGGGTTAGAACATAACCCAGGTCAGGGATGTTACAAATTATCCACCCCTTACAAGGATTTTGTCCCCAAAATCGTTGACAAAAACATTAAGAGAAAAGAGTAGGGTATTTCCTCCTCATCTCTTCCTCTAGCTCCCACGTAGCTTCTTCAATGCCACGGTGATTTCATAGGACTTTTACAAGACTAATGTCTTTCTTTTTCAGCTTCTTGATCCTTCTATCAAGAATCATTATTGGTCCTTCAACATAGGATATATCATCGTTTAATTCTACCTCCATAGGTTGCAGAACTAATTTTGTGTCAGGATGACATTTCCTTAGCATGGAAATGTGGAACACTGGGTGTAACTTATGTAACTCAGGTGGTAACTCCAGCTTATAAGCTACCTTTCCAATTCGTTCAATGCTTGGATAAGGCCCCATAAATCTAGGAGTAACTTTCCCTTTCTTCCAAATCTAAGGACTCCTTTCCAAGGTGAGACCTTGAGGTATACTTTGTCTCCAACCTGGAATTCTAAAGTTCTACGATGCTTATCAGCATAAGATTTCTATCTATCCTATGTAGTCTTTAACTATTGTTGTATTATTTTAATCTTCTCTGTAGTCTGCTACACAAGATCAGGACCCAAAAGTTGATATTCTCTAGTTTCATACCAACATAAGGGAGATCTACAACATCTACCATACAGGGCCTCATATGGTGCCATGTCAATACTATGTTGATAGCTGTTATTGTAGGCAAATTCTATCAAGCTCAAATGTAGATCCCAACTTCCTGTAAATTGAAGAACACATGCTCTAAGCAAGTCTTCCAAGGTTTGTAGAGTCCTTTGTGATTGTCCATCTGTCTGAGGATGAAAGGTTGTACTAAACCTTAACTGTGTGCCTAAGGCTTTATGAAGTCGTTCCCAAAAATGACTCGTAAACTGGGGACCTCTGTCAGAAACAATGGTAATTGGGACCCCATGCAGCCGTACTATCTCATCAACATATAACTATGCCAACTTCTCGGCAGAATAGGTTGTTTTGACAGGTAAGAAATGTGATGTTTTTGTCAACCTATCAACTATCACCTAAATGGAATCATGACCTTTGGCTGTTCTAGGCAAACCAACCACAAAATCCATGGTCACATGATCCCATTTCCACTGCGGTATCGGCAAAGGTTGCATTGTTCCTACGGGCTTCTGATGTTCAGCTTTAACCTACTGACACACTGGACACCGCACAACAAACTCAGCAACATCCTTCTTCAAACTAGTCCACCAATACATATCTTTTAAGTTATGATACATCTTGGTGCCTCCTGGATGCATAGCATACATAGATGAATGTGAAGTTATCGACATCAGGTACTATCATTCTACCATGATAACAAGCTACCTGATCATCTGAATCATGGAAACCATCCCATTTCTCACTACCATACTCTGATCTAATCTGCTGAACTATAGCATCAGGTTGATGTGCTTCTTTAATCTGCTATCTCAAAGTAGGTTTTATGTGCATCTCAACTAACAACCCATATAACAATGATACCTTAAGTTGTACATTATCTTGCCTTAAAGAGATAAACATGTCTCTCTTAGAGCACACTAAGGAGTTTAGCTGTGCTTTATCTAGGGCTGGTGTTGCTGATTTTCTACTTAATGCATCAACAACCACATTGGCCTTTCCTAGATGATAATCAATTGTGCAATCATAGTCCTTGATCAATTCCATCCAGCGGCGTTGCCTCATGTTTAGCTCATGCTGAGAAAAGATGTACTTTAGGTTCTTATGGTCTATGAAAATCCGGAATGTCTCTCCATAGAGGTAATGTCTCCAGATCTTCAAAGCATGGACTACAATAGCTAGTTCTAGATCATGTGTTGGATAATTCTCCTCGTGTTTCTTAAGCTGTCGAGAAGCAAAAGAAATCACTTGTTTATCCTGCATTAACACACATCCTAAGCCATTCTTAGATGCATCACAGAAAACTATATACCCATTCCCTTGCTCAGGTAGCACCAGCACAGGTGCACTTGTCAACCTTTCCTTCAACAACTGGAATGATTGTTGACACTTGTCATTCCAAATAAAAGGAGTATCCTTTCTAGTCAACTTGGTAAAGGGTAAAGCTATAGAAATGAAGTTCTTAACGAACCTTCTGTAATATCCTGCCAACCCTAAGAAACTGTGAATCTCTGTCGGTGTCTTCGGTTGTTCCCATTTCAAGACATATTCTACCTTTTTAGGGTCAATACAAATACCTGAAGCAGATATTACGTGTCCAAGAAAAGAAACTTCTGGTAACCATAACTCACACTTGCTAAACTTAGCATACAACTTATGCTCTCTTAGCAAAGTTAGAGCCTGATGAAGATGCTTCTCATGTTCTTGAGCATCTCTGCTATATATCAGGATGTCATCTATGAAAACGACTACACACTGATCAAGAAAAGTTTGAAAGATTCTATTCATGAGTTCCATGAATGCATCTGGTACATTAGTTAGTCCAAACGACATAACTGTGAACTCATAGTGACCATACTTTTTCCTAAAGGCAGACTTAGGTATGTCACCCTCCTTAATACGCAGTTGATGATATCCCGACCTCAGATCTATCTTTGAGAAAATAGTTGCACCACGTAACTGATCAAACAAATCATAAATCCTTGGCAAAGGATACTTATTCTTTATAGTTACTTTATTTAACTGTCTATAGTCGATGCATAATCGCATACACCCATCCTTTTTCTAAATAAAGAGGACCGGAGCACCCCATGGTGAAGTACTCGGTCGGATAAAGCCCTTCTCCAGCAACTCCTGAAGTTGTTTCTTAAGTTCTGCCATCTCAGCAGGCGCCATCCTATACGGTGTTTGTGCTATTGGCTGTGTGCCCAGGATTAAATTAATCTCAAAATCAATCTCTCAGAGAGGTGGAACACCTAGAAGTTCTTTAGGAAATACATCTTCAAATTCCCTGACTATAGGAACTTCAGCAGGATGAGGCCTTTCCATGGTGGTATCTACCACATGTGCCAACAATGCAAAACATCCTTGCCTCATCAGCTTCTCAGCTACCATAGCTGACACAAGACAGGTTGGAAGGATCTTTCTATCTCCCTGAAAGACCCATGTGTCACTTTCATTTTTGAACACAGCTTGCTTGGACTCACAATCTAAGACAACCCTATACCTTTCTAAGGTATCCATTCCAAGAATTATATCAAACCCGTGCATTTCCAGTGGTATAAGATCCACTTGAATGCAATGTTCAGAAAAGAAAAGAATGCAGGGAGAACACACCTCCTGCAACTCTGCGGAACCCAGTAAAGGTGTTTCTAGCAACAAACTATCTGTTCTATGACTGACAATCATATTGCAGTCGTGAATCACTTTTTGAGTGATAAAGGAATGTGTAGCACCCAGATCAATTAAGATAGATATGATGCAGTATGTAGACATATCAGCATAAAATAGTTTCATCTGACCTGTAACAACCCGGGGGTTGACTACTCAGGCTGGTTCATTGCATAAAATCTTGTTGTTACCTGTTGTTGGCCATGTGCTCTATTATTGGGTGTAGAAGATCCTGCCTGGGATGCCTGTCCACGTCCTCGGGTACCGCTAGCAAATGACTTTCTCTGAGAACCTTGCTGATTTTGTCTCGGGGGTTGATTCACCACTGCATTCCCTATTGGGCAATCCCTTACCAGATGTCCTACTAGTCCACATCGATGACAAGTTCTATTATCTTGATGTGGTCTAGAGGGTCCAATTACTAATGTTGATGCCATACTAGGGGCTCTACTTGGAGGAAAACTACACCCTCTACCCCTACTTGACGTCCACTACGTCTGGGGTTTGAACCTTTGTGGTGCTGCCGGTGCGGAAAATCTTGGTTTCTTAAATGCCTCGGGCCTTTGTCCATGAAACTGAGAATACACTTTCTTATTACTGGTTTGTTGCTTCCTGATCACATCCATTTCTATCTTTCTTACAGACTCCATGAAGGTGGCAAACCTCTCCCGATTCTCTAAAGCAGACACCGGAGTGGTTAATTCAACGTTCAACCCTTTCTCAAACCGTTGAATTCTCTCCTCATCTGTTGATGCAATGTGCAGACAAAACCACAACAACTCCATGAACCTAGCCTCATACTCGCTAATGTTCATTTGTCCTTGCCAAATCCGTTCAAACTGAGTAATTTTCTCATCCAGAAAGATCTTGGGAAAGTACCTACTGATGAATTCTCGTCAGAACTCTTCCCATCCAATTTCCACACATGGCCTTTTGCCTTTCTCAATGATCCACCAGTGACCAGCACTACCCTTCAATAGATATACATCATATCTCACCTTCTCATTCTCAGGGATATTAAGGATTCTAAATGCTTTTTCCAGCTCAGTTAGCCATAAATATGCATCAACTGGATCAGACGTACCAGCATAATCTATAGCCCCAACCCGACAAAGTCGTTCAAACGTCTTGCCGGCTCCCTATCCTTCATGGTGGGTAGGTGCCCTAGGTGCAGGTATTGACATCCTATCTGTCATGTGAGTCATGGCAGCTATAAATTGCCCAAACATGTCTTGAAAGGCTGGGTTCCCCATGTCAGCTTGATTGAACTGGGGTGGTTCAAGTACAGGCTCTTCCCTTCCTTGGTCCCTTACACCTCCTCCGGGTGCAGCAACACTACTCTCAGCAACATGTTCATCATGTGATCTAGACATCTTTAGTTCTTCTTCTCCTCCTATATGAGCATAAGACACTATCAGATAAACTGAAAGACACTAGAACAGACGCAACAACCTTAGCCCTATGTCTCTGTAGACTCAGCAAACCTATAGCTCTGATACCACTAAATTGTGGCATACGATTCACAAAATGGGATTAATTAAAGCAGAAGCGAATCATTAGTAGTGGAATTACTGAAAATCACTAAAAATTAAAACTTTTTACAAAGAGATCCATAAACTGAAAAACTCCTTCATAAAGAACCAAAGTAAGTTATGCACATTCCAGTTCATCAGTACATCTCTGTATCATCTCTTTCTCGAAAGTTACAAGCATTAATTGCCCTGTTAAACTGTACATAAGAAGTATAAAAAAATCTCAAGGCATCAAGCCAAAATCTCAGATCAATATCAAACTAATTACTGACTCCTAGGACCTGAGAGTATAGAGACGACACATAGAACTCTCTATATACAGGACTTGACAGACAATGTCTCCACCTAAGGAATCACTGTTGTCCTTGCTGCTATTGCTGTTGTTCTTCTCTTTTTATAGGGTTTCTATTTCTACCTCGTCCACGTCCACATAAAAATGTTGGATTTCACGGGAGTGAGAAAATTATAAAATTGTCCCAGCGTGAGATATAACTCTTCATCAGAAACATTTTTATTGCAGATAATAGAATAAAACTAAGCAGAAGAATTATAATCATTCTACAACAGCTAAATCATTAACTAAACTATTTAGAGCAGTATTCTCTATTCAAGTCAAAATCAGCTAAATCTAGACAAGGCAGCATATTACTTATTCAATAAGGAATATGAAGAACATGTATAACATTTATTCAAATAAGACAAACTAAGCAATGTATCATCAACCATTGTTTCTCATATTTCAACCTTAAGCAAATATGCTACACGGCTGATTACATTTTACAAACATTCTTAAACCCTGAGGAGATGAGATATACCGCTCATACTCCAACCGACCACGATTACGTAAGGCATCGGTACCACACAAGGTCAGTGGGAGAGACGGATTCCATGACCTCATCTGTCTCGGTCAGTACGAGACTACTTTAAGCAGAGACATCATGTGCCAATTGCAATTAGCTTGCCAGGGTATATTGGCATTTTCACTATAGAGTTATAGCCCATAGCATATACTCTCTTCAGGGTTATGGCCCGTAGCCAATGCCTGGTATTATTATTGAGGAGTCATGGCCCATAGCCATACTCTTATTGGGGTATGGTCCGCAACCAATCTCGTACATAGGACATAGCCCGTAACCATTCCTATGGGGCATAAGGATATATTTTCCCAATTACCCCCACATATTAAAAAATATGTGTTCCGAGTAAAGCTCATTTCCCCATTTAGCTAATTCTGACGCCGATGGATCTGTGTTTAGGGAAACTACATTCTATGATTTCACTTGATTAATTAAGTACATTATCCTATTCTTTTAGCATCAACCAAGTTTTCAAACATAAGCCATTATAACAACTTGCTATAAAGAATGAGTACTATTTCCATCAAGTTTATTAGGATCTCAGTCCTTTATAATATCCTCATCATGATTCAAGAATATGGATGTTCAAACCCTTAGATCATCAAAATACTTGTTACCACTTTAACAGGTAACTTAATGCCATCAGGTCATCTGCCAGTGTAAACATGATAATTGCAATGCAGGTACTTCACATGGCTCTTAAAGCCTATTAATCTCTTTTGTTACCTCTCACTAGGAAACACAACATATTATGGCTCACAAGGCTCATAAATCACTTTCAATAAATAAAACATCATAGCTCATACCTAGCTATGTTCATTATCTCATAAAACCTGCATGATTAGAATAGATGATAACAGTTACATCAATTTCATGTCATCATAATACATTACAATTATATCATTAGTATTCAAGGGTAACACCACTATTCCATTACTATGGTTAGGGTTTCCCTTTCTATTTCAATTAGGGTTATTCATCCCTTTTGTTTAATTAGGACCAATGACTCATCATCTCATTGTCCAGGATTAGAGTCTCATGCTCTATAGTATAACCCAGAATTAGGGTTTCACATATACCTTCACCTTAATTGGAATTAGGGTTTACTATTCACAATGCATCACCCTAGATTAGGGTTTATATTCAATAACCCGAAATTAGGGTTTACTATTCACATTGCATCACCCTAGATTAGGGTTTATATTCAATATGCCAAAATTAGGGTTTACTATTCACCCCTAAATAGGGTTGATCATCAAAACATCTTGAATTAGAATTTCTCATGTCATTTCCCTAAATTAGGATCATTCTATCATCATGGATTAGGGTTTCACCTATCATTGCCCTCAATTAGGGTTAGGGTTTATTAACCTTCTTAATTAGGGTTTGTGCTTATGATTAGGGTTTCATGATCTCCCTTTCAAGAATCATACCCTAATTAGACATTCATTCATGTAGTAAGTGTTAAGACTTAACCATTACATGGTTATCATTCATGTAGGATGTCCTCTCTCTCTCATCCTTTATATGATGATACCTACTTTGGACCCGATTAGATTATGTCAACTCCACTTGAATGAAGGTTGATTCAATGTATTATGTTATTGTTTCATAATCGTTAAATATTAATCATTCAAAGGGTACTAGTCACCCTATCTCATTAAGGGTACAATTATTATAGTCACCCTTGGTTTATATCATGTAATTATTCAATTAAACAATTGACCTTTAACCACTTTAAGTGTTCATACGATTTGATTAATTATCTTCCAAATGATCTTGGTCACTTAGACCCCAAACGGTCTTGACCAATCAGACCTCAAACGGTCTTGCTTGTAATACCTCCAAACGGTCTTGAACATACCATTGAAACCGTTTGGTAACGTTAGTCTTTGAAACTGTTTAACAAAGTAGTATTTGAAATAGATTGCCAAAGTTGAAGTTTGAAACTGTTTAAGCCTCAACCGGTTTGGGATCGTTTGGTCCCAAACGGTCTTAAGAACATTTGGACTCAAACGTTCTTGAGACCGTTTGGTCCAAACCTCCTCAAAACTGAATGGACCAAATATGGTCTCAACCACTCAAGTTGATTTAGGGTTTCCAAGGTTGATTCCCTCATCGATTGAATCCATATAACCAATCATCAATTGAACCTAACACCTTACTTCAATAGAGATTAATAACCATCCTTCACTTGGTTTGACTTTCAATTGATCACCAATTAGGTTTTGAATCCAATTAGATTAGGGTTTGAAATCAATGAACCTTCAATATTAATCATTGTGAAACTAATTACTTTGAAATCGCTGGACCACCATCCAAATTGGACATGGCCTGACCTCAAACGGTCTTGAGGTCATTTGGCTGACCTCCAAACGGTCTTGAGACCGTTTTCCCATCTCATCATCAAAATCCATGACATCCAATTAGGGTTTGGATCATTGAATTGATTATCAAATCAGCAATTGATTGCAATATAGTTTGGCATCTTTGGATCTTCAAATACCCAACCATACTCAACCCTAGACCTCCAAACGGTCTTGGTTGACCCTATAACGGTCTTGAGACCATTTGGGTGATCCCCAAATGGTTTTGAAATCGTTTGGGTCAACCAACCCAAAGTTCTAACTCATTCACTTAAGAAATCAGCACTTAACCCGATTAGGGTTTGGTGATTGATTATCCTTCAACTCATGAACCCCTTGGAACTAATCAATTATAATTAGTGAGTTATTAACCATCATCATCATAATCAATTTTCCAAATGGTCAACTATGGTCAACACCCTCAAACGGTTTTGAAACCGTTTGCTCTCAATCGGTTTGATGAAACTGTTTGCCCCTAAACGGTTTGAAATCGTTTGCTCTCAGACGGTTTGTGAAACCGATTGAGCAACTATATTGAAACCATTTGGCCTAGAATTTTCTTGGGAAGAGTGTACAAGATTATTTCATCATCATCTTCCTTCGTGCATCCAAGAACTACTGCCGTTTTCATGGAAATTACAGCAATGAATCAAAAGAGTTCCAAATAGAAGAAAATAATCAACAATTATTGAAGAATGGAATGTAATATCAATGTTTAAGGGTTTAAGTTATAAAACCTGCCTCAAAATCTGATTCCAAGCTCCAAGATCCACGTCTCTAATGGTGGATGAAGTTCTAGCAACTTCTCAAGGTCCGTTCTTGAGCTTTTGGATGAAAAAGTTGGCTAGGATTGGAAATCGAGTGAAGAAAACAAAGAATCAAGCATTGATTTTGGGTTTTCACCATGAAACCAAGGTGGAAGATGATCAAAAGCTTACCAACAGGTTAGAGTCGTCCTTCTCCTGCTACTGAGCTCTCATGTGGTCAGCCAAGTCAAGATTAGAAAAGAAATTCCAAGAAAGATCATTAAGTGGGTAGGAAAAGAATTATGTATAAGGGATTTCAAGGAAAGAGAAAATGAAATTAATTTATTTTATTTCCAAAATTATTTTAACCACTTCCCCCTCAATTCCTTGGCCACGATGCCACCTTAATTATCTTGAAAAACCTCTTCATTATCCAAAGATTAAAGGAAAATAAATTAAGCACCTTAATGAATTTTATACTAATATCCAACTTTTAGTGGATAATACTTTTTATTATGTTAATGTGAGTGGGCTTCCACTCAACCAAGATCTTTTCGTGACATAGAAAGGAACAAGCTCATCCAACACTTTGCAAATTCCTCCCTCAACTTTTTGGTTGAAGGGCTCCTCAATTAATTTATTTCTCTTTGCATTAAATTAAATTAAAGTTCCATTTATGCTTAGATCTTGGTTATTTTAATATTAAGATTCTCTCTCCTCCAAGATAATTCAAATGAGGCGCCCCTCTCATTTTATTTTCTCTAATTGATGCCAAGAAACATGAGGGACCCTATGGAGGTGGTATTTTGCATATTGAACCCTAGGTTTTGGGTAAATTGTACATTACACCAAAACTAGGTTTTAATGCACAAGGATTGCTCTACAAGCTTTATCTTAGTGCCTAAGATTGTGGAAACCATACCACTACATCATACTCACTATTATGATGTATCAACATCAGAGGAACATTTTATCATGTAAAATTTGCAATCTAACCCCTCAACTTGGGTAATTTGCACTTTAGTCCAAAATTAACAAAACAATGTCTCGACATTATTCAAAAGGGGCTGAAATTGAAATATAAGTTCCTCTTGAGACTTAATTACTTTTCAAGAAATAAAAGCTAGCATCTAATCAACTTTATTAGGAAAAACACCTAGGGTTAGAACATAACCTAGGTCAGGGATGTTACAAAGTTAGTAAGCCAATATACACAAAGGATGAAAAGAATAAAAAATAAATAGCAATGATGAGGGCAGTGAGAAAAGTCAAAGCAAAACTAACTAGATAAGCCAAGTGCCTCTTCTCCCTAGAAACGGTGCCAGAAAGCTTGGTGCGTTTGCTAGAGATGCACACACTAATCGATTAGATTCAACTAGATGCCCTACGAGATCAGAACAAATAGTGGATTCAGTTTCAAAATTTATAAAGACCTAGACCAACACACCTACATGTACTTAAACACTATCCCGCAAGCGCACAGGGTCATGTTGTAGTATAGGAGGGCGTAAAGTATAGGGTCAATCCATAGGGACAAAAAAGGGGAACTAGAGCTAGGTTTTTTTAGCGAGGTTCCTACTGTGAAGACTAGGGTTAAGGGTTTGAAGGTTGTTTTGATTCTTAAACTAAGGTGAGTAAAAAATCAATTGAAGGCGAGAATGAAATCTAAGTTAATCTTAGACTAGATTAAGACTAATTAAGCAGGTAAAGACTAAGCTAGATATGAAAAGGAAATCTACACTAAGGCAAGCAAGAGAAAAGCAAATGAGCAAGTAAAGACCTAAGCTAGCAAGAACAAAGTAATAACAGGGCAAGAAGCTATCTAGGCAAGAAAAGATCTAATTAAGCTAACACTAGCTAAGCAAGATGGAAATTAGTGTTTTAAAGCAATTAAGGAATATGTGTGTTGTTTAGGGGATGCAATTATCAATTAAGTTGGTGGGTGACATATTAACATTACGATTCAATTTAAATTATCCAGACCAAACAAAAAGTTAGAATCTAATGAATTAACCTAAGCTACTAATTGGCCATGGAAATGCTAGGTTGTATATAGGGGAACTAGTCCCTAACGCCCCCTTACTACCCTTGCGAGGCTCAATTGGGTTAGGGATTAGGTTCAATTCAATTAGAGTCTAGTCAAGTCTAGGTTTCTAGATTAGACATTCTTAGGGAAATGAGGGGTTGAGGGTAGTAATGGGGAGGTGAAATTAGGGTTTATGACCCCAATTCCCCAACATTCTAGCCTTGAGAAGGCTCCATTCTAATTGCACTAGTGTCACCTAATATATCTACTTAGATCTCTCACTTAGGCTTAGGGAGATTGATTAGAATGTAGGAATATGGGAGGCAACCTAGGGATCCAAGAATTGGACCTAGGGGCAAATCCCAAAATTGCCACAAATAGTCAATTTACCTAGATTCCTAGGTGATTTCACATACAAACCAACAAGCAATTCATGGAGAATGAGACAGAAATAGAACATAATCATTATCAAATGGAATTACAAAGTTTACACATCATTTTCCCCCAACATGGTATCAAAGTAACATTTTACACCCCAAACAGCCCACCCTAGGGGCCTAGCTACTCATAACAATGCAAAGTACAAAAAGAGAAGTCAAGGAGATAGAGGAAGCCATAGAGCTCAGTGTAGATGAAAAATATCCTACACTTCTACTATTGTAGGGCATCCTCCTCTCTCCTCCAAGGTGTAGCGGCTCAGAATGATGGTGGAAATGGGTGGAAATGAAAGGAAACTAGGGTTCTGATTGTGGAAATGGTGAAATGGAGTGAAATGGAGGTGTAAATGGAGTGGAATGGTTAAGGGTCGAATATGGGGAGTTAAGAGGTGGTAGGATGTAGCTAACCTTGACGTACAACTGCCACCCCACTATATATAGGTGTAGAGGAAGCAATAGGTCAAGTAGGGGTAGATTGGGTAGTGCAGTGGCAAAAGTAGTTAGGTTTTGTGCATAGCACAGCCATGGTGGATCACCACGGCCGTGGTGGGTAGGTGTGAGTATGGTCGTGGTGGGGTTGAATGATCATGGGAATTAAAATGTGAAGATCATAGGTTGATGGTCACTTTTGTACTAAAACTGGCACAACTGTGGTGGTTACCATGGCTGTGGTGATGTAAGGGTAGAACAGTCGTGTTGAGTAGCACGGTCGTGGTGGGTGAGGTGATGGTGTCAATGGTGAAAATTCCATGCCTATTCTTCAGTGTTGTTGCATGGCCATGCTAGGTGGCACGACCACGGTGGTTGTCCCTGCACGGACATTTTTTGTGGAATGGTTGTGGTGCTGTCTGCAGCTGCACTTGGGCTTGATTCTTTGGATTTCCTTGGACATATATTCTTCTATGGATCTTTGACCACTAGGGGTAGGTTAAGGGAGCATCGAACTTCACTTTGGGCCTCTCCATGGGTAGAGAAACCTAGGATCACTCCTTCTCTCTCTCTTCTATAAAACGTGGTCCAAATGCCTGAAAAACATGCAAATAATGTCCATAATTACATTTTACACAAATACGCATATTGAGGGAAATAACATGTAATCTAACATGTCTAGATGTGATTGAAATGCAAAATGACACAAGATGAAGCCCTAAAATAGGGATGAATCAGATGCATTGCTGGGTTTAACTATTGCATCTGAGTTGATTTTTAAGGTATTGGGTTGCGGTACCAGCCACTGCTTCCTATCCTTAGATCGCAAAGTTTGCTCCTGAAACCTGGTTCTAGTGAAGGCTTATAGTTGATCGGTCGCCTCTTTAACAATGAACCTGGCTTGTTGGATCAGGTTGGTTATTTCATTATTAAGTGCATGCTTATTTCTGTAGTTCCAGATGTGCCAGCAGACAGTCAAGAACAAGATCACTGCCTCATCAGTGCCCACTAGTTGCTCCAGAAACCAACAAACAAAGTTGTTATTGTTAAAGTAGTGTGTTGTGTCTGTTCCTCAAAGTAACTTTATCCAAACTATTTTTGCATGTTTACAGTCACGAACAACATGGATCGTGGATTCATCTTCTTTCAAGCACCTTGGGAAAATGGGATCCGTACTCATATTCCTCCTCACTCTTCTCCTATTGTTCAACACAGCTTCGTGCATAAGGAGCCAAGTGCATGTTTTTACACGGGCTGAGGTCATAGACTTCCTGATTTGTTTCTAGTTTCCAGCTGTCGGGCTGCACCTCCCTATTATAAGATTTTTGTATGTCGTTTTGGTGGAATACTGTCCAATATTTGTGTGAGTCCATACTCTGAGGTCGTCTCTATTTGTGTCCCTAGGAATATCAAGCTTCATAATGTCCTCCACTATGTTGGGGGGTAACCACTCATTAAGGAAGGAGACATCCCATTTACCCTACAGGTCAACATGGATGCTCACCTTCAAATCCATAAGGTCCTCCGGGATGGGGTTTAGAGAATATTCTTTGAGTACATGACCATTCCGCAACCATCTATCTTCCCAGACATTGATACTATGACCATCCATTGGTACTAAGTATGAGTTATCCTCTATAAAAGATTTTTTGGAAATGGAAGCTCTCCCAAGTCTGGATAGGTTGTAGATTTTTCCTATAGTAGATTTATTGTATCGGTCCCTCAAACAAGTGCACCAAAGAGGTTGTCGAGTGGTGGCCAGGTCCCAAGAATGCTTATACAAGAGGGCTTGATTCCATTGTCTCATTTTCTTTAGTCCCAGACCCCCCTTTCCTCTAGTACAACATATTTTATCCCAGACAACTAGCGCCAACAGGTGCACCTTGTGGGAACCTCCCCATATAAAGTATTTGATGGGATTATCTATTATATCACATAGTTGGAGAGGTAGTTGTGTTGTCTGCATGACATAAGTGGGGATTGCCGCTAGAGTAGCTTTGGCTAAACACACTCTACCAGCCAAAGATAAGCTTCTCGCTGACCAGGCCAATAATATGCTAGATATAGTGTTGAGGACCTCACTATATGCTTTCTTCATCACCTTATGATGAAGAATAGGAACTCCTAGGTACTTTCCCAGGTCTTATGTTACTTGAAAGCCCAATACTCCATTGATTCTTCTTCTCATTGCCATGTCCATGCTTTTTGAGAAAAAGATGCTTGTCTTCATTTTAGAGACTAACTGGCCAAATGCTAGATAAAGGCGTGGAAGCACTCTTTTATCACTTTCATTTGTTTAACTGTTGCTTGAACATGCAAGATCAGGTCATCTGCAAAACAAACATGGGAGTCTTGAGGGCCTTTCATGCCCATTTTCAATGGATTCCAGTCTCCTTGTGTGACTTTGAGTTCTATAATATGACTGAGATGCTCTAGGTACAACACGAATAGATATGGGGAGAGGGGGTCCCCTTATCTGAGTCCCTGACTCACCTTGAAAGGTCTACAATTTTTACCACTGCAAGCTATAGTAGTATGGCCCCTAGATATAATTACTGATGTTTTGTGGAAGGTTGACCCAGTGAATCATATCCTTGATGAAGTCCCATGACATTTGGTCATAATCCTTTGTCAAATCTACTTTAATTACCATTATGGACTTTCCATATCTCCATTTCATAGTGTGGATGAGTTCTTGAACTATTGCAATGTTGTCTATTATTCTACACCCAGGGACAAAGCTAGTTTGAGCTTGAGATACCCAACCAGATATTTAGGGTTTTATTCTTTCTACCACTAGCTTGGAGGTGACTTTCAAAGCAATGTTGTTAAGAGAATTTAGTCTTAGATGCTCGCATTTCTTAGGTACCATATTTTAGGAATGAGAACAATTATCGAATTACACAACATGTCGGAGATTCTACCCAAGATTATTGCTTCTTTGATCATTCTAAACAGGATGGGTCTGAGAGTGTCCAAATTTTTCTGAATGAAATTAGCAGATACTCTGTCTGGTCCCGCAACCTTTACGGGGTCCAGGGACATGATGATTTGGTGGACCTCCTCCATCATTGGGAAGGACCCTAATAGAGTCTGTTGTTCTTTGCTGAGTCTGAGAAAGGTTCCAGGGAAAATAGAAGGTTGTAGATTGGCTTTCCTCTCAGGAGCAGTGAGAATACATTCAAAGTGAGTCACAACCAATTCCATTAACTCTGTCTCGTCAGTGATCTAGTCTCCCTATTGATTTCTCTGCTTTGAAATTGAGTTTCTTCTTAGTCTCTGGTTAACATAGTTGTGATAAAATTTTGAGTTGTTTTCTCCATCTCTGAGCCAATCAATGTGACATTGGTTCTTCAGATTCATCTCTTCATCTTTTAGAATGCTATCAAGCTCCTATGAAAATCCATGCATAGAGCATTTGATATGTCATTGTAATGAGAAGCTATTTCAATTTGAAGTCTATTGATATTCTAAATAAGGTGGTCTTTTTGTTTCCTCCTTTCTTTCCTTGTCTTAGTATCCCAATTGTTGACGTTGCACTGGGTCTCCTATAGAGCATCATTAAAATTAAGATTCTAGTTCCAACTGTTTTGGAGCATTTTAGTAAAGTCCAAGTTGTGTTGCCAAGAAGCCCTCATAATGAACCTTTTGGGGGCTCTCCATGCTTGTCGAAACCTTATCAGTAGAGGACAATGGTCGGAACCAAGCCTAGGCAGGTGCTCAACCACTGATCCTGGGTAGGCATTAAGGAAAGTAGAGTTTGCTAGAGCTCTATCCAGCCTCTTGAGCAGGAGGCCATGTCGAATTGTGAAGTTCATTCCAGAGAAGCCTAAGTCTGATAAGTCAGCTTCCATCATAGTGTTTTAGAATATAGATGCCTCTGCATGGTTGAAATGCTCACTACT